>JABUQX010057266.1:20000-25178 GCA_015478945.1 Trachelipus rathkii | reverse complement strand
GTCCCTAGTTACATACTGTGACCATTAAAAAAATTTTGACAAAAGCTATTATATATATTTAATATAATATATATAGTTAATAATATATATATAATATATATATATATATATAATATATAAATATATATATATATATAATATATATATCTATATATATTATAAATAATATATATATATATATATAATATATATTATATATATATATATATAAATATATACCTATATAATCATATATATATATAATATATAAGTATTATATATATAAAATATAATATATATATATATAAAATATATAATATTATGAAATTTTTCTCTGTGTGAAGTCAAAAAAAAAAAAAAATGAAAGATAATACTCTTTTTGTTTTTCTTTTCCTCAATATTTAAATACGGTATTATCCAGGAATTTACAAAACTTACAATTTATTCATTTTTATTAGTGTATTCAAAAACGGTTCATGATTCCTTATATTATATATATATATATAATAATATATATAATATAATAATATATATATATATATAATATAATAATACTATGGTGTATATAATATATATATATATATATATATATATAATATAATTTATAATATATATATAATATAATTATATATACTTATATATATAATATAAACGAATTTTTGTTTTGCGCCCCTCCGAAAAATTTCTGATACCACTGTATTATTATATAATGATATAAATATATATTATAATATATATATAATATATATACTATATATATATATATAATTTATATATAATATATATATATATAATATAAATATATAATATAATATATAAAATTAAATATAAGAACATATATATAAATATATCATTCAATTGCCAATAACCGCAATATAATATAAAAAAGTTAGGTAAACAAAAAGAAAAATTACGGAAGATAAAGAAATACTTGCCTCCTCTGGGGCGTCTTTTACCACTGCATTTGCGATGAGAATAACCATACTCGACCTTTACCTTGAGCCCATCCTCAAACCAAATAAAAAAGTTTTTAAATATATTTAAAATACTTGGAACGATCGGAAGAACAAGGGCTGAAAACCTGATGATACCTGTTATATCTCCCTTACGCGAATGTCTTTCGCTTAAATCTGTTCGTAATTCACAAACTTTTTTTCTCGTTGTAAGGAATGGCTGAACGGTTAAAGCGGTCAAAAGTAGTTGTTCTCATCCATAATCAACAAAAAAGTTCGTGTTAAACCCCACGAGGAGCGCAAGTTTTCTTTATCTTTACCCGTAATTGTTCAGTGTTTACCTAACCTATTAATTGCGTTTATCGCAATTTTTAAAATAAATATATAAATATATATATATATAATATCATAATATATATATATAATATATTAATAAATATATATAAATATATTAATATATATAATAAAATATACTAATATAATATATATAATTACATAGGAATTAAGGCTTCAGAACCATCAAGGAAAAAAAACAAAAAAATGGGCGAAAAGTGTCATTGTTAGATTTAGAATTATGCTCTCGAAAAATATAATAGGAAATACATGTTTAATAAGAGAAAACCATAACATAAATTAGCCTCGAGAGTGAGCAAAGCACAGATCAGAGAGAGAGAAGAGAGAGAGAGAGGAGAGGAAAGAGAAGAGAGAGAATAGAGAGATGAGATAGAGAGAGAGAGAGAGAGAAGAGAGAGCTCACGTAATTAATAAGTTATATGAAGCAAAATATATGTGGAGCCAGTTACGTTAAGAACAAAAACGTTAGGTTGATAGTTGGTACCGCTTACCTATGGAAAAGATTAAAGTTAGCCAATTATGTATGAAAAGACTTTTGAACTGTAAGTATTAGAGAAGGATCGTTAAATTAATAAGCCCTTGTAATAAATTTCATTTGTGATCATCTAAGAATAATAATAGCTTTAGAATTCACAATTAAAATGTTCCTTATTAAAGTAAAAAACCCAATTATTGGGTTTAGGTTCCCATCTCAGGTGCGATCTACCATTTTTGCATCCTTTGTAATCATCCTTCGTTATCCTTCCTCCTTCGACCTCTTCTCTTGGGCACTCTGTGCAATTCTTCTTTTGCGAAGCTCTCCGAATTTTCGTCGTTCAGTTATGATATTTTGGGGTCAGCCTCCCTGCAGCAACCTTTTAAACCCTCCAAAATTCAAGTTCTTCGTATTCATAAACAATTTACAAGAATATCAATATTGTGTGTGTTTGTTGTTAAAGCAGGAATGTTTCCAATTGCAGCACCACACCGCACCTGTTCCACCTCAGGCACCTGTGTAGTGCTAAATCTCTAACTTGTTTTTTTTTCATTCTTCATCCATTTTCCGTCTTTTTCCCTTATGCATTTCGTATTTCCTTTTTCTCTTTTTTTCTTCTGGAACCCTTTAGGGGGGGCCTTAGATATTCTCAGGTAGTGAAACCACCCGAAAGTCAAAATTCTAAGCTGCATTGTAATGCTTAGGATAAAAACCTACTCTGTTATTATACGATTTAACTTAGAATTCTCATTGCACCGGCAAAGGCCCGGTGAAGTAGCCAACCATATCATATACCTTCTCCATCTCTACCAAATATTCATATCCTTCTTCATCTTTCCCCTCTCTTAGCTTATGCTTCCGTAGAATCTCCTTTATTCCCTCTTTTTACATAAGGCACCCCTCAATGCGTCCTTAGGCTCTTGAGGTTCCTGAAACCCCTAAAATCAAGTTCCTATGGGCTTGTTAATCATTGAAAGACACCTACTTGCCTATAGACTGTACGATTGCTGTGCAGATTAGGCTACAGCTCCAACTCCAGCTCAATCTACATATCATTGAGCCTACTCAAGATCCACTTCTCCGCTTGATTCCGATTCCTTCCAAAGCATTCGGATAGATATTTTAACCTAACATATAGCCACAACCAAGGTTTAGACTCAGCACCAGATAAAGGGAATGCTGCTTGAATAAACTTTGTCCGCCAAGGTTCACTACCAGCAATAAACACCACAGTTTATAAGAAATAACGATCAGCAGAAACTTGAAAATTAAAAAAACTTGGGCTCTAACCCCTGAGACTCATTACCATATACATGGGGGGCGTCGCCAGCTTCCCCAAGCTATGGACACTTAAAATTTTAATAGAACTTTTTATATTATATTATATACGGATATATATATATATAATATATATATATATATATAAATTATATAAATATATATATATATATATATATTATATAATATATATATAATATATATATAATTATATATATAAAGTGGAATAAATATATATATAAGAAAAAGACACAAGACCTTAGAAACTTTTATGATAATTAAATGACCAATATTTTAAAAAAATTTATTTTAATTTAAAAACAACATAGAATATCAAAACCAATATGATATGTGGAAAATTCCACAATTATAAGAGCAGTTGCAAAATTAATATTATTAAAAAGTATATTTATAATTAAAGATAAATTTATCAGCTACTGCTTGAATGAAATAATCATACAATTTCAAACACAAAATTTCTGTGTACACTCATCATAGCCAGTCCGTGTAACCTGTCGTCTTCCATATTAACTTTGTAGCCAAGTCTTGATCCTTCGCAGAGTACTTGAAAAAGAGTGCTTAGTGTACTAAAGTGTGCATGCTGGGCGAGTAGTTATCATCTCAAAGCCGTTTCAGTGAACGGAAAGAAAGTTCAGTACCCCTTTAAGACTTGGAGGAGACAAAACAAGATCTTTTTAGTTTTTTCACTACTCAGTTTCTTTGCACTTCCAAATTTATGTTACCAAATTCTAGCTTTTCTTTCATGCCTGTCTAAGTGCAAAAAACTATAAAATAACGCTCTTTTTCCTTTAACTCATCGATTTGTTATGAGTAGCATATGGAAAAGGATAATATAGTCAAATGATTAAGCACGTGTATTTCAGTAAAACCCGTAATCCATAAGAGAGTTTCAGGAATCCACCGATACGGAATATTAATGATCTTCTCCAGAAAACTCCGTGGATTTGTTGCTGGATGGTTGCTGCAGTGCTCTGCCTACCAACAATCCGTGTTTAATCAGATCAAGTCCCAGTTGCCGCTAGGCGATGATTTAGTTCTTTTAACACATCTCCGGTGATTTTTCTTCATCTGTCATGGCTCCAACCATTTTCGACAATGGTTGAAATTACTGCGAGTGTTTTGACGATATCAAGTCTTGGATTGGAGAGCATTTACAAACTGGCTCTAACATCACAGAGTACTCGCGATCAATGTACATAACCGATGATGAACGACAACTTACATCCCCTGATATGACAACTGAAAAGCAAAATTTATTGTATGTCGGTTCTTCAATAACGGAAAGGTTTCTAATAGTGATTGCATTCGTTCCTGCAAATGCTCCTAAACACTCTCGATGCCACTGTGTTTATCACAAGACACATCCTCCTCTACTGCACTAGGAGCTATCATTAGAGATCAAATAATATATTATAATTAATATAAATATATACTTATATATATAATATATATATATATAATAATATATATAATATATATATATAATATATATATATAATAATATAACTATATATATATATATAATAATATATATATATAATATATATAATAATACAGGGGTATTAATATTGCGAAAAAAATTTAGTATATATTCCTTGCATAAATTATAAATTAATATGTGTCGATAACAATTTACCGAAAACGGCTCCGTTTCCAAGATGTAAGTTGATGAAACATTATGTGTACATATATATCTGATATATTCCATTGCCAGTCCCGTACCACATCTCAACCTTTATTACCTACCTGTTATTTACTATTTCCGTATCTCGCTTCATTTATACATTATTACTAGTCCGTGTCGCGTCAAGTTCGTTCAAGTGTTCATTACTCATATTTTCAAATTGAATTACACAAATAGTGAAAAAATGTGCATCATCTATTTTGTTTACTGTCGACAAACGGTATTCGATTGCACCATGCTGCTTATGAAGAAATGTACCCTAATCGTTTCATCCCGCATCATATGTTTGCACGTCTTCATCAACGTCTTAGAGAAACATGAAGTTTAAAAATACTTATTAATGAAACGGGCGACCCTCGCACATAATCAAACTCCAGATTCGAAGAAACAAGTTCTCCAAAGATAAACTTGAGGACAGTCCTACAACAACTACC
>JABUQX010057266.1:0-7500 GCA_015478945.1 Trachelipus rathkii | reverse complement strand
TATTATATTTATATTATTTATTATTATTATATATTTTATTATTATTATTTATTATTATTATTATTATCTATTTATTATTATATTATTATTATTATTATTATTATTATTATTATTTATTATATTTTATTATTATTAAAATTGTGATCACGAAGTGATCACAATGTTCAGAGCATATCTTGTGCTAACACTCCGCACATCCAAACTTCGCTCCGAAACCGGCTTCAGCATCGACTCCGACTGCCGGCTCCGGCTCCGCTCCGGCTCCGGCTCTGGCTCCGGCTCTGGCTCCGGTTCAGGGTTCGGTTTGGTTCAGACATCGGTTAGTGTTGATCAGTCTGTATTATTAATATTATAATTATATCTAATTATTTTTTATTATTATATTATATTATTATTATATTATTATATATTATTTTTTATTATTTCCACCGAGGTTGCTTCTTCGCATCCGGTTCTGAAGTCCAATATATATCTACATGGGTAGAGTTAATACGATATCGGGTTTAAATTTGAGTTTAGATTGCGGAGGTTTACCCTAGTCAATGGAATATGTATTACGTCCACCGTGGATGCCCTGAAAGGCGGACCCCCACCTCCCTTTAAAAAAATACGAAAGTGTCTATTGGTTGAAATTTGGGAGAGGATTCAGGAGATTGAATTACTAGAAATATACTTTGGTATGTGAATCTGAGGAGTTGCTCCGACACCGGTGCTGGAGCCACTGCGGTGGCGAGTTAATAAACATTCGTATAACACATGTAGGTGTCCTTATAAGGGTTATCGAAGTCGTAGAGTTCGAATATGATCGATTATAAGTCCGTAGTAGCGGTAATGTCTAGGAAATCCCCCATCGCCTGGACTAAGGATCCGACGAAAAAATACAGCCAGAGGGCAAAAAACAAAGGAGGAAGAAAGAAGGATGAGAGATGAATAAGAAAGGAAAGAATGAAAAAGGAATCTGACTCAGAGGATAGAAGTGGAAGTCTGCACCGGTGCTTGGGCTCCGGAATGCGATGCCGGTGCTGATAGTAAGATATTCTGTATAAATAATAATATTCTGTGTATAAAATAAATATGCTTATACAGGGATGTTAGAACCAACAAAAGGGTTTTGAGACTCCTCATCGAGCAGAAAGGCTAGCGTTACATCAGGCTCCTGGTCGATGAGGGCGCGCACCGCCGATGCGCCCGTCCCGGCAATCCGCCCGGAAAACCGCGCGCGTGGCCGCGCCGGAGGAGACGCCCGACGGCGGATCATGACCACAGGGAGGAAATGCGTGCAGCGCCCCAAACTCGCCATCCCGGCATGTCGATCCACGGTACCGAGAATGCAAAGGTGTTCTGTTTTCAACTTTAATTTTTTTTTCAAAATTTATTATTTTTATATTTTATATTTTTAATATATTTATTTGTTATTTACTAATTTCTTTTTTAAGCTTTTCATGTCTCATAACGGTAAAAATTCAATCTACTTGATCATCGTCATATTTCTTTCGATATAAATAAGTTACTTCGAAAAAAAAAAAAAGCCGGGACAAAGAAAACAAGATTTTTATTTTTAACTTTATAACAAAGAGGCAACTACATAATCGTTAAATATAAATTTTTAGCATCAAATATATTACATTTATTAAAAGAAACTTATTTTAAAAACATATAAATGAAATAAAACAGTATACACCACCATAAATTTAGACCTAGATAGGTATGTACAGGAAAACATAAAGGTCTATAACATAATGAACATTATTATATTTATAAAAAAAGATAACTACATAAGATTACTAAACATAAATTAAATGCAGAGAAGTCAAGAATAAACAACATATTTATTCTTATACCAAGCTATCCAATAGTCCATTGCGTTAAAACATCCCGGAGAAGTGTTGAAGATAAGACCGAGTCGGATATCCAATTAACACAGAAACAAGAGTTCAGTTACAATGCGAATACACGACCTAAATCTTTCTTTCCGTTTCCAAGGCGTTTATAATAATTTCTTCTTCACTTCATCATAAAATTCAGGAATTATATTTCTTTGTTCTGTCAATCTCGATGATTTGAGGATGTTCCAGATACACCAGAGAACTGAGATTGAGGATGTCAAACTTTGTCCAAATTTGAGACTCAACCCTAAAGATTCCTTTTCTTAGGAATATTGAGATGATTAAGTAATACAAGCTTAGAATAAGATCAGGCATGAGCATTTCATATGACAATAAATTACTGTTTCAGCCATAATTCTTGAGATCAAACAACCCGATACCGTTATTGCATAGCATTTAGAATACAACGTATATGGCAAATAAAAACGTAAAAAGGCCTGTGAGCATTATGGATGTAGAGTCTTCAATATATCATCTACATAATCACACGAACCGTAAGGGTGACCATTCACATGTAAGTACCCCTCTCAAGTGCCGAAAAATGGGTAAATTTTAAAGGGGAACTTTCCATAGTTCCAGAATATTGCGTCGTGTTCTACAATTCCTATTATTACCTTCTGAGAAGAAAGCCTCCATTGACTTGATTGTTAGGTAATATTAATGCTTCGATAACCCTTGTGTAAAGATTAAAAATTTTTTAGTCTCAATTCTACTATGGATTAGAGCTATTTCGCATGTATCACGTCAAAAGAATTTCTCTAATTTCCATATGTTAATGGGGAGGATAATTTCACTGTATACGTACATTAAAGATATGCCGATCAGTATATTAAATATGGGCTTTGGAGCCGTAGTTGTTGCTAAAAGAGCGCTTTTAACATTAAGAGCAAATTCAGGTGTAGATCTAGTTAACCTGATACGCGTATCCACAGATGGTAGAATAAGTCTTTCCTGAGAGAATATATCACCATTTACCCGTCCATAATATTCATAGGTGTTATTTTTAGATTTACCAGCATGGGTTCTATGGTTCTCCACATCTTTTAAATTGTAATATCCACATGATTGTAGATGAGATTCCTTCGCATCTTGAGAATAATTTAATAAAGTTTCAATATAACTTCGATAAGGGTAACTTGCAGCTGATGCTCCTAGAGATGTTTCATTTAAAAATACCTCAAGTTGATTAAAACATGTATACAGGAAATTTGTTTCGGTGGATACTATGTGATCGGTTCCTGTGAGATCTGAACCATCTTCGTTTACTAACTTGGTCTTTAGATATAAAAACACATTCGAAGGGTCAAGATATTGATCAGAAGTGCCTGGAATATTGAAATCGAGAGGTACATCTGTATTTGTGATTGAGTGAACAGGATTAATACTAATAAAGTTGGATTCACTCACACTAATCTGTGTAGGGTTCACAGAGAAGAGATCCAATTCACTCTTACAACAGTCTGGACTGGAGGGATGGAGGAAATGCATCTTGCTGGTACAATCACTGGACGTATAATGAGGCGAGATTTGTTTAAACATTTCTTATATACAAAATAGTTACATGTTGTCACTGTTTATGTAAAATAATAGTCGTTCACTCCTTATTTAAAGGGTAAAACACATCAATGCACTTTTTTCTTTAGTTGGACACTTTCCTATCTCTTCTATAGGTTTATACGGCGACTACACCTGACAGTCATCTTACGTTCGTATTTTCGTTTAACATCAATCTAACATTCATCAGAGCTCGGCTTAGTTCGTCGCTGTTTACAGCTGTTCGAGGATACGACACCTCCCATAATATCCCGGAAGATCTATACCTGTCCTAGCTGCTTTTTAGAAGGATATTTACCCGCCCTCCTGATTTTAAACAAAAGGGATGGGCCCGTCTGGAACAACGAAGCAAAAACCCCTTAAACCATACCCCCCTCTGCAATTCTTGACCCCCTGAAGACTCGTTCTCTTCCATATATTCAATTATCTATTTATCGGAGCATTCCTTCTTATATTACTTTACACACTGAACTGTATCAGTCGTGAATGGTATGACGGCTTACCTTACATCTCTTATTATAAATACAATCGAACTAAGTGGGTCTTACTCAAGGAGTAAGAGTGAACATTAGGAACAACTATATAAACTCTGTTACCTAAATAGGAAACATGAACTACTCTAACAAAGAGCTTTAGTAATTCCCACGTATGGTGAATCTATAATATCTGTATAAACATAGGCCATACCAGGATCTTGAAACATCTTAGTAGGCAAGCATACAAAATGTAAATGAGTCCTTGTGTCATTTATTTGTGACATACTCTTCCATCGTTGGTATATAACGCATTAGATCCTTTAGAAGAAGGGTTTTGCATACTTATTTCCCGATATATTTTGTATACATGTGAGTAACAACAATTACGAAACCAGGTTGAGGGGCGGAAAATAAATAAACTTATATCTTTCAGGTTCACATGCTCATGAGATTTTAATGTGATTAACACGTTATCTTCGTTAGCGGATTTATTAACAAGAAACACTAAATCTTTACATAATTGACTTGCTTCAAATTTTTTGTTTAAGTCTATGAACACCTCGGTAATCGATTTATAGAGACCGCGGTTTATTAAATATCTTTCAAAGAAATATTCTTTGTCGGCTCGTTTGATGGTCGCCATATCAGCGTTAATTTTTAATACATTTTTAACATTATCAACATTTCTATATATCGAAAACGCCAAATATGTAACAGGCATATTCTCTATACCGACATCGAGAATTATTTCACTTAATCCTGCGTCCCTACATTTCTTCTATCGAAAGTTAATGAGATCAATAATTGAGTTGTATAGTCTAGTATATTTTATTATTTCCGGATGTAGAATCATAGAAGCCGAATGAGGGACAGCGTTAAATAGAAAATTGATCTTCCACTCTCCATAGTTCCCAGCCGATAAGAATAGATCAATGCTTTCTTAATATCGCTCAAGCATATATATAACTGTTACTCATAGGGTAACCTACCATTGACAAGATTACTGATCGTATCTTTTATCATACCCTTTAGTTCCTAACTACTTTCTAATCTTATAATCAAATCCTTTAGGATTAAACTGCTGGATTCTATTCTAACGGTTTACAGCCTCCTTTCATTTTTTCTCCGTCTAAATCCTCTAGATAGTATAATTTTAACTTGTCTCTAGGGAATTCTCTGATAGTATCTACTTTTAAAAACCTCTTCTCGACCATTCCAGCTTCATACCTTTTCTGAATTTTCGTCAGTTTGGTAGTTGCACGAGTCTCGTTCATTTATTATCGAGAGAACTTTTATTTTTCCCTTTTGGATTGCCAGTAAAAATGGGACAAATCTTTACCATTTTCATCAGTTGGTATATTCTCTAAGTGCTTCTATCGATGAGACCGATAATAAGGTAAGCCCAAGTTCCTGTAGTATATCTATATAATTTAAATGTATTCACTCTTCGTTTGAAAATACCTATGCATCTCTTCTTATTATGTTCTTTTGTACTACTTTCTCAACATTGCGGCTTTAGAACTGAAAAATGTGTATGTAATACCTATATCATACTCAGCAATATTCTTTAAACTATCTTTACCCTAAAAATTTCTGTACCCTTATCTGTCCATATCATTTTGGGATATCTGTCATCCTTAATTTATAATTTCTCTGACTGTTGTAGCAACTGTCTTTGATTTTTTATCTTTTAAAACCCTTAACCATAAGTATCTGGAATATACATCTATCACAAAAAGAATATATCGATACCCATCATTGTAAGATTTATATTTTATCATATCGGTCAAATCTAATTGCCATACGCTATCAAATGGGATGCTTATAGTTCCGTCGTAGGAATTTTTTTTACGTTCATTAGGTATTTATGAAGGGGTAAAAGCATCCTCATCTTCTAAATATTTTTTCAATTCTTTTTACTAAATTTGAGGAAAACTTGAAGCAACATTGAAAACCCCCCGTAACTGTATGGCTGTTTCACATCAAAGTAATATTTATATCGACCCTTCCTTAGGCTTCCATGATTCACAATGCTATATAACAATAAAAATTTTATCATTTACTACTGAAAGGTGATATATAAAAAATAGGTGTATTATGAAATATTTTATTTTAATTACAAAATAATATTAACTATTTTAAATTTTAACAAGATTCTAAAATACAGTAAGACAAGTGTAATACAGAAGATAACAATAGGATAATATATATATAATTTTATAATACAAATAATACAATCATATAAAAAATTACAATAAATAATTAGATGCTAATCCATTTTGATACTTTGTATGGATTTTTTTATAATTACGGCTCCAACCGAACTACCTTGAACGTAATGATAACCTTATTTATCATACTTTGATCTATTCCGATTGCAAAAGAAAGCTAATAAGATACCATTCAGGAACTATGTCATCAAGGTCTAGGGGTCAAGTGGAATATTATCCGATCCGCTAATTCTTTGTTTAATTAATGAGATTTAAACTTCTTGGAAAATTAATAGGTTAACTGAAAGTTCTGTGTTTGATCCTGTTACCATCTCTTGTCACTTGAGCCTTCATCCATTTCACGGGAGAGATACAATTAATATAATAGAAATCAACTCAACAATATTCATCCAAGTACTTAACATATAATATATATTTGACCGAGTTCATCCAATTATATCTGATCTTTTTAAAAGAAATAAATATTAGAGCTATACCCGTTTCTTTCTTACTCCTCACTGGTCTAAGCTTTCCTTGAGTATATGTCATATATATAAGCTAATATGAATATGTATCTGCTGTAGAGTGTAATTCTCCTTGAGGTGATTTAAAAAACTTTTAACTAACTAATTTTTGATAATGGATGGATATAAGCACATTTTGAATTAGGATCTTTCGATAATGAATGTTTAACATTAGAGTAAATTATATGTATTGCATCCTTCATCTAATATTTTATCTGTTCAAACTCTGAGGATCATATTAAACTCAAAGGCTAATGCTGAGAATCAAAGGTGTAAGAAATAAAGGATTATATATCCAATCATTTGAATAGCTGGTCTGAAATGTATTTGATGACTGCTGTTTGAACTGATAGTGATTGTTGTGTTGTTGTTGTTGTTGTTTGTTGCTGTTGTTGTTGTGATTGTTCTGTTTGCTTGTGATTGCACATGTAGTTGTTTGTATGACATGTTGTTGATATGTTAGCTGTTTGTTGTTTTGTTGTTATATTGTTAGTGTTGTATGTTGTTAAGAGGTATAAGGTATTCTGATTAATATTTCAATGACTATCTCTATAATCGTATTAGGAGATGAGTTAAAAACCTAACATCACCTTCTTCACTCATATTTGAGCAAGCACATTGGTTATTCAAAGGGAGCGTAAATTAACGGAAAAAATAAAAAGGTTACGACTCGGAGTAGGATCTACATCACTCACCAGCCTTTCTGTATTTTAGTTCTATTTCGAATTTCAAATAAGCTTTACTTGGCGTTTACATCCGCTCAAAGTTATTTAATGAGTTACATTGTGACTCAGCGAGATAATTTTACACTTCATAGCTATACTTTTTTAAAGAAGCATTCCATTTATTT
>JABUQX010057265.1:0-17771 GCA_015478945.1 Trachelipus rathkii | reverse complement strand
GTAAGTATTTTAGAGTTCTTCAAAGAAGATACCTCAAACACCTGCCTAAAATACGTAGGAGTCCAAATTATTACATGAAAGTGATTTATTATGATAGCTAATTTTTTCAACTTTATTTAAAAGACAAGTACTATACCTAAGCTAGGACTACGCTTTATTCGTACACCAGAATGTAAGATTTTTTACAGTTTTTCAAAGAAAATACCTCAAACACCTGCCTAAATTACCTAGGAGTCCAAAATATTACATGAAAGTGATTTAGTATGAATGCTAATTTTTTCAACTTTAGATTTCTTTGTTATAACACTTAAAACGATATACCTAAGCTCGACTACGCTTTATTGCTACACCAGAATGTAAGTATTTTAGAGTTCTTCAAAGAAGATACCTCAAACACCTGCCTAAATTACCTAGGGGATCCAAATATTAAAAGAAAGTGATTTAGGATGAATGCTAATTTTTTCAACTTTAGATTTCTTTGTTATAACACTTAAAACGATATACCTAAGCTCGACTACGCTTTATTGCTACACCAGAATGTAAGTATTTTAGAGTTCTTCAAAGAAATACCTCAAACACCTGCCTAAATTACCTAGGAGTCCAAATTATTACATGAAAGTGATTTAGTATGAATGCTAATTTTTTCAACTTTAAGTTTCTTTGTATAACACTTTAAAAACGAGTATACCTAAGCTAGAACTTACGCTGTATTGGCTACACCAGAAAATGTAAGTATTTTAGCAGTTTCTTCAAAGAAAATACCTCAAAAACACCTGCCTAAATTACCTAGAGTCCAAATTATTACATGAAAGTGATTTAGTATTAAGAATGCTAATTTTTCAACTTTAGATTTCTTTTTATAACACTTAAAACGAGATACCTAAGCTCGACTACGCTTCTATTGCTACACCAGAATGTAAGTATTTTAGAGTTCTTCAAAGAAGATACCTCAAACACCTGCCTAAATTACCTAGGAGTCCAAATTATTAATGAAAGTGATTTAGTATGAATGCTAATTTTTTCAACTTTAGATTTCTTTGTTATAACACTTAAAACGATATACCTAAGCTCGAACTACGCTTTATTGTCACACCAGAATGTAAGTATTTTAGAGTTCTTAAAAGAAGATACCTCAAACACCTGCCTAAATTACCTAGGAGTCCAAATTATTACATGAAAGTGATTTAGTATGAATTGCTAATTTTTTCAACTTTAGATTTCTTTTATAAAAACTTAAAACGATATACTCCAAGCTCGACTTACGCTTTTTTTCTACACCAGAAGTAAATTTTTTAGAGTTCTTCAAAGAAGATACCTCAAACACCTGCCTAAATTACCTAGGAGTCCAAATTATTACATGAAAGTGATTTAGTATGAAAGCGTATTTTTTCAACTTTAGATTTCTTTGTTATAACACTTAAAACGATATACTTAAGCTCGACTACGCTTTATTGCTACACCAGAATGTAAGTATTTTAGAGTTCTTCAAAGAAGATACCTCAAACACCTGCCTAAATTACCTAGGAGTCCAAATTATTACATGAAAGTGATTTAGTATGAATGCTAATTTTTTCAACTTTAGGTTTCTTTTGTTATAACAGTTGAACCGAAAACTTACCCGCGACTACGCTTTATTGCTACACCAGAATGTAAGTATTTTAGGAGTTCTTCAAAGAAGATACCTCAAACACCTGCCTAAAATACCTAGGAGTCCAAATTATTACATGAAAGTGATTTATTATGATAGCTAATTTTTTCAACTTTAGATTTCTTTGTTATAACACTTAAAACGATATACTAAGCACTGACTACGCTATTGCTACACCAGAATTTTTTAGTATTTTAGAGTCTTCAAAGAAGATACCTCAAACACCTGCCTAAATTACCTAGGAGTCCAAATTATTACATGAAAGTGATTTAGCGTATGAATGCTAATTTTCAACTTTAGATTTCTTTGTTATAACACTTAAAATGATATAAACTAAGCTCGACTATACTTTATTGGCTACAACAGAAATGTAAATTTTTTAGAGTTCTTCAAAGAAGAACACCTCAAACACCTGCCTAAATTACCTAGGAGTCCAAAATATTTACATTAAATGATTTAGTATGAATGCCAATTTTTCAACTTTAGATTTCTTTGTTATAAACCTTAAAACGATATATACCTAAAGCTCGACTTACGCTTTATTGCTACACCAGAATTTAAGTATTTTAGACTTTCAAAAGAAGATAAACCTCAAACACCTGCCTTAATTACCTAGTAGTCCAAATTATTACATGAAAGTGATTTTAGTATAAAAATGCTAATTTTTTCAACTTTAGATTTCTTGTTATAACACTTAAAAAGATATACCTAAGCTCGACATACGGCTTTATGGCTTTTACACCGGAATGTACGTATTTTAGAGTTCTTCAAAGAAAGTACCTCAAACACCCTGCCTTAATTATCTAGGAGTCCAAATTATTAACATAAAGTGATTTAGTATGAAAGCTAATTTTTTCAACTTTACATTTCTTTGTTTATAACACTTAAAACGATATACCTAAGCTCGACTACGCTTTATTGCTACAACAGAATGTTAGTATTTTAGAGTCTTTCAAAGAAGATACCTCAAACACCTGCCTAAATTACCTAGGAGTCCAAATTATTACATGGAAGTGATTTAGAATGAATGCTAATTTTTTCAACTTTAGATTTCTTTGTTATAACACTTAAAACAAATACCTAAGCTCGACTACGCTTTATTGCTACACCAGAATATAAGTATTTTAGAGTTCTTCAAAGAAGATACCTCAAACACCTGCCTAAATTACCTAGGAGTCCAAAATTATTACATGAAAGTGATTTAGTATGAATGCAATTTTTTAACTTTAGATTTCTTGGTTATAACACTTTTTAAACGATATTACCTAAAATTCAATACACTTTTCTGGTTTCTACACCAGAATGTAAGTATTTTAGAGTTCTTCAAAGAAGATACCTCAAACACCTGCCTAAATTACCTAGGAGTCCAAATTATTACATGAAAGTGATTTAGTATGAATGCTAATTTTTTCAACTTTAGATTTCTTTGTTATAACATTTAAAACGATATACCTAAGCTCGACTACGCTTTATTGCTACACCAGAATGTAAGTATTTTAGAGTTCTTCAAAGAAGATACCTCAAACACCTGCCTAAAATACCTAGGAGTCCAAATTATTACATGAAAGTGATTTATTATGAAAGCTAATTTTTTCAACTTTAGATTTCTTTGTTATAACACTTAAAACGATATACCTAAGCTAGACTACGCTTTATTGCTACAACAGAATGTAAGTATTTTAGAGTTCTTCAAAGAAGATACCTCAAACACCTGCCTAAATTACCTAGGAGTCCAAATTATTACATGAAAGTGATTTAGTATGAATGCTAATTTTTTCAACTTTAGATTTCTTTGTTATAACACTTAAAGCGATATACTTAAGCTTGACTACGCTTTATGGCTACACCGGAATGTAAGTATTTTAGCCCTCGCGAGTCCGGGTGCCCAAATTATACGCGCAAGTACTCGTGGGTCATATTTTGCCCACACCATATTTTTAAGCTTTTTTTTATTTTTTGCCACTTTTTAGGTACGGATTATGTAATTCAGTCCTTTTAAAGTTGTTCTGTAGAGTTTTGTTAATTTTTATTTGTTATTACTATTTTTAAAAAATTTTTGAAAATTGAAAAAAAGTGGCGACCTTGCGCGGATTTTTTTTTTTATGCCCAATCAGCAAAAAATTAAAAAATTAAAAAAAAAAAAACTATACATAGAAATTTGTTTAAATTTGGCTGTTATATTCCTAGATACGTACTAAATCAATTTTTTATATCAATATAGCCCAACAAATTAGCTGAAAATATTTATATTCGAAGTATTTGTGGGTCATTTTTTGCCCACGCCACTTTAGCTCTTCGTAATTTTTTTATTTTTCAACCAATTGTTATGAAATTTTGTGTACATATATTTCAACATGTCCCTGAGGAATACCTGGAACGAGAAAAAGATTGAACAAAAAAAAGTTTGATTTTTTTAATAAAAGAAAAGGTGTGGGCAAAATTTAACCCACGAGTACTCGCGAGGGTTAGAGTTCTTCAAAGAAGATACCTCAAACACCTGCCTAAATTACCTAGGAGTCCAAATTATTACATGAAAGTGATTTAGTGTGAATGCTAATTTTTCAACTTTAGATTTCTTTGTTATAACACTTAAAACTAATACTGCAAGCCAACACTATCTTCTAAATATAATGTAAGTATTTTAGAGTTCTTCAAGAAGATACCTCAGAACCACCTGCCTAAAATTACCTAGGAGTCCCAAATTATACATTAAAGTGATTTAGTATGAATGCTAATTTTTTCAACTTTAGATTTCTTTGTTATAACTCATAAAACGATATACCTAAGCTCGACTACGCTTTATTGCTACACCAGAAAATGTAAGTATTTTAGAGTTCTTCAAAGAAGATACCTCAAACACCTGCCTAAATTACCTAGGAGTCCAAATTATTACAAGAAAGTGATTTAGTATGAATGCTAATTTTTTCAACTTTAGATTTCTGTGTCATAACACTTATTAAAAACGATAGTATCTAAGCTCGAATACGCTTTATTGCTACACACCAGAATGAAAGTATTTTAGAGTTTTTCAAAGAAGATACCTCAAACACCTCCCTAATTACCTAGGAGTCCAAAATTATTACATGAAAGTTATTTAGTATGAATGCTATTTTTTAAACTTTAGATTTCTTTTATAACACTTAAACGATATAACCTTAAGCTCGAGTACGCTTTATTGCTACACCAGAATGTAAGTATTTTGAGTTCTTCAAAGAAATACCTCAAACACCTGCCTAAATTACCTAGGAGTCCAAATTATTACATGAACTGATTAGTGTTCATTCTACTGATTTCAAAATTTGGATTTCTTAGCTATGAACTTCTTAAAACGATATACCTAAGCATTCGACTACGCTTTTGCTACACCAGAATGTAAGTATTTTAGAGTTCTTTCAAAGAAGATACCCAAACACCTGCCTAAATTACCTAGGGAGTCCAAATTATACATGAAATGATTTAGTATGAATGGCTAATTTTTCAACTTTAGATTTCTTTGTTATAACACTTTAAAAGTTATATCCCTAAGCTCGACTACGCTTTATTGCTTACACGCAGAATGTAAGTATTCTTATAGTCTTCAAAGAAGATACCTCAAACACCTGCCTTAAATTACCTAGTAGTCCAAAATATTCATTGAAACTTTTTTAGTATGAATGCTAATTTTTTGCAACTATATATTTCTTGTTAAAGAAGTTATAGCATATACTTAAGCTTGACATACGCTTATATGGCTACAACCGGAATGTACGTATTTTAGAGTTCTTCAAAGAAGAAACCTCAAACACCTGCCTTTAATTACCTAGGAGTCCAAATTTATTACATGAAGTTGATTTAGTATGAATGCTAATGTTTTCAACTTTAGATTCTTTGTTTTTATAACACTTAAAACGATTACCTAAGCTCGACTACGTTTATTCCTACACCAGAATGTAAGTATTTTTAGAGTTCTTCAAAAAGATACCTCAAACACCTGCCTTTAAATTACCTATAAGTCCAAATTATTACATGAAGATTTTGAATGGGGGGGGGGGGGGAAAAAAAATTCGCCAACTTAAAAGTTTTTTTTTTTATTTCATTTTTTCCCCCCCAAAAAAAAAATTTATAAAAATAAATTTTTTTCTTTTTGCTTTATTCCTTTTAAATACATATTCCATATCTCGACACAGTTCGTCGGTACATTTGATTTTAAGTTTTTTTAGAGTTCTTCAAAGAAAATACTTCAAAACACCTGCCTAAATTACCAGGGAGTCCAAATTATTACATGAAAGTGATTTAGTAGGAATGCTAATTTTTTTAACTTAAGATTTCTGTTTTAACACTTAAAACGATATACCTAAGCTCGAATACGCTTTTTATTGCTACACCAGAATGTAAGTATTTTAGAGTTCTTCAAAGAAGAGACCTCCTCAACCACCTGCCTAAATTACCTTAGGAGATCATATTTGTCACATGAAAGTGATTTTGTATGAATGTTGAAGTTTTCAAATTAGAGTTTTTTTTTACTGTTATAACGATATACCTAACTTCGACTACGCTTTATTGCTTACACCAGAATGTAAATATTTTAGAGTTCTTTAAAGAAGATATATACTTCAAACACCTGCCTAAAATACCTAGGATTCCAAAAATTATTACATGAAAGTGATTGAGTATGAACTAATTTTTTTTTCAACTTTAGATTCTTTGTTATAACACTAAAAACAATTTATACCTAGCTAGACTACGCTTACTTTGCAGTACCACCAGATGTTAGTATTTTAGAGTTCTTCAAAGAAATACTTCAAACACCTGCCTAAATTACCTAGGAGTCCAAATATTACATGAAAGTGTTTTAGTATGAATGCTAATTTTTTCAACTTTAGATTTCTTTGTTATAACACTTAAAAACGATATACCTAACTCGACTACGCTTTATTTGCTACACCAAATTGTAAGTATTTTAGAGTTCTTCAAAGAAGATACCTCAAACACTGCCTAAATTACCAAGGAGTCCAAATTATTAATGAAAGTGATTTAGTATGAATGCTTAATTTTTCAACTTTAGATTCTTTGTTATAACACTTAAAACGATATACCTAGCTCGACTTACCTTATTGCTACACCAGAATGTAAGTATTTTTAGAGTTCTTCAAAGAAGAATACCTCAAACTCCTGCCTAAATTACCTAGGAGTTCAAAAATTATTACATGAAATGATTTAGTATGAAGGGCTAATTTTTTTCACTTTTAGGATTTCTTTGCTTATAACACTTAAAACGAATTTCCTAAGCTCGACTACGCTTATTGCTGCACCAGAATAAAAGTATTAGAGTCCTTCAAAGAAGATACCTCAAACACCTGCCTTAAATTAACCTAGGAGTCCAAAATATTACATGAAAGTGGTTTAGTATGTGAATGCTGATTTTTTCAACTTTAGATTTCTTTGTTATAACACTTTAAACGATATACATAAGTTGACTACGCTTTATTCCTACACCAGAATGTAAGTATTTAGAGTTCGTTCAAAGAGATACCATCAAAACACCTAACTTAAAGTTACTTAGGAGTCCAAAAAATTATTACATGAAAGTAATTTAGTATTGAATGCTAATTTTTTTCAACTTTTTTTAGATTTCTTGTATAACACTTAAAACGGATTATCCTAAGCTCGACTACGGCTTTATTCGCTACACAGAATGTAGTATTTTTAGAGTTCTCAAAAGAAGATACTCAACCACCTGGCCTAAATGTACCTAGGGAGTCCAAATTATTACAGAAAGTGATTTAGTTTATGAATGCTTAATTTTTTCAACTTTAGATGTCTTTGTTATAACTCTTAAAACGATATTTACCTAAGCTCGACTACGCTTATTGCTACACCAGAATGTAAGTATTTTATAGTTCTTCAAAAGAAGATACCTCAAACCACCTGCCTGTAATTAACCTAGGAGTCCAAATTATGACATGAAAGTGATTTAGTATGATGCTAATTTTTTCAACTCTAGATTTCTTTGTTATAACACTTAAAGGATATACTTAAGCTTGACTCGCTTTATGACAGCCGGAATGTACCGTATTTTTAGAGTTCTTCAAAGAAGATACCTCAAACACCTGCCCTTATCTATACCCAGGGGGTCCAAATTATTACATAAAAGTGGTTTTGTTTGAATGCTAATTTTTTTCAAACTTTTAGATTTCTTTTGTTATTAACATGAAAACGATATTACCTAAAGCTCGACTACGACTTTTTGCTACACCAGAATGTAAGTATTTTAGAGTTCTTCAAAGAAGATACCTCAAACCACCTGCCAAATTACCTATAAGGTCCAAATTATTACATGGGAAGTGATTAGAATGAATGCTAATTTTTTTCAACTTTTGATTTTTTTTTTTTAAAACTTAAAACAAAATACCTAAAGCTCGACTACCCTTTTTTTTCTACACCCAAAATTTAAGTATTTAGAGTTCTTCAAAGAGATACCTCAAACAACCTGCCGTAAATTACCTGAGAGTCCAAAGTTATACAGAAAGTGATTTAGTTGAATGCTAATTTTTTTAACTTTAGATTTCTTTTGTTATAACATTAAAACGATATACTTAAGCTCGAATACGCTTTATTGCTACACCAGAATGTAAGTATTTTAGAGTTCTTCAAAGAAGATACCTCAAACACCTGCCTAAATTACCTAGGATTCCAAATTATTACATGAAAGTGATTTAGTATGAATGCTAATTTTTTCAACTTTAGATTTCTTTGTTATAACACTTAAAACAATATACCTAAGCTCGACTACGCTTTATTGCTACACCAGAATGTAAGTATTTTAGAGTTCTTTAAAGAAGATACCTCAAACACCTGCCTAAATTACCTAGGAGTCCAAATTATTACATGAAAGTGATTTAGTATGAAAGCTAATTTTTTCAACTTTAGATTTCTTTGTTATAACACTTAAAACAATATACCTAAGCTAGACTACGCTTTATTGCTACACCAGAATGTAAGTATTTTAGAGTTCTTTAAAGAAAATACCTCAAACACCTGCCTAAATTACCTAGGAGTCCAAATTATTACATGAAAGTGATTTAGTATGTATATGCTAATTTTTTCAACTTTAGATTTCTTGTTATAACACTTAAAAGGAGATATGCCTAAGCTCGACTACGCTTTATTACTTATACCAAGATGTAAATTTGTTAGAGCCTTTCAAAGAAGATACCTCAAACACCTGCCTAAATTACCAAGGAGTCCAAATTATTACATGAAAGTGATTTAGTATGAATGCTAATTTTTTCAACTTTAGATTTCTTTGTTATAACACTTAAAACGATATACCTAAGCTGGTTTAGGCTTATTGCTACACCAGAAAGTGTAAGTATTTTAGAGTCTTTCAAAGAAGATACCTCAAAACACCTGCCTAAATTACCTAGGCGTTTAAATTCTTACGTGAAAGTGATTTTAGTATGAATGCAATTTTTTTCAACTTTAGATTTCTTTGTTATAACACTTAAAACGATATACCTAAGCTCGACTACGCTTTATTACTACACCAGAATGTAAGTATTTTAGAGTTCTTCAAAGAAGATACCTCAAACACCTGCCTAAATTAACTTGGAGTCCAAATTATTGCATAAAAGTGATTTAGTATGAATGCAAATTTTTCCAACTTAGATTTCTTTGTTATTACACTTAAAACGATATACTAAAGCTCGACTACACTTTATTGCTACACCAGAATGTAAGTATTTAGAGTTCTTCAAAATTAAGATACTCAAACACCGCCTAAATTACTAGGAAGTTTCAAATTATTTACATTGAAAGTGATTGGTATGAATGCTAATTTTTTCCAACTTTAGATTTCTTTGTTCTAACACTAAAACGATATACTTAAGGCTCGAATACGCTCTATTGTACACAGAATGTAAGTGATTTTAGTGTTCTTCAAAAGAAAATACCTCAAACACCTGCCTAAATTACCTAGGAGTCCAAATTATTACATGAAAGTGATTTAGTATGAATGCTAATTTTTTCAACTTTAGATTTCTTTGTTATAACACTTAAAACGATATACCTAAGCTCGACTACGCTTTATTTGCTTACACCAGAATGTAGGTATTTTAGAGTTCTTTAAAAAGAAGATACCTCAGACACCTGCCTAATTACCTAGGAGTCCAAATTTATTACATGAAAGTGATTTAGTATGGATGCTAATTTTTTCATTAGATTTCTTTGTTATAACACTTTAAACGATATACCAAAGCTCGACTACGCTTTATTGCTACACCAGAATGTAGGTATTTAGAGTTCTTAAAGAAGATACCTCAAACACCTGCGCATAAATTACCTGGAGTCCAAATTATTACATGAAATTGATTTAGTATGAATGCTAATTTTTTCAACTTTAGATTTCTTGTTATAACACTTAAAACGATATACCTAAGCTCGACTACGCTTTATTGCTACACCAGAATGTAAGTATTTTAGAGTCTTTTAAAGAAGATACCTCAAACACCTGCCTAAATTACCTAGGAGTCAAATTATTACATGAAAGCTGATTTAGTATGAATGCTAATTTTTTCAACTTTAGATTTCTTTTTATAACACATTTAAAACGATATACGTAAGCTCGACTACAACTTATTGCTACACTAGAATGTTAAAGTATTTTAAGAGTTCTTCAAAGAGATACCTCAAACACCTGCCTAAATTACCTAGGAGTCTTAATTATTACATGAAGTGATTTAGTATGAATGCCAATTTTTTAAACTTTAGTTTTTTTTTGTTATAACACTTAAAACGATATACCTAAGCTCGACTATGCTTTATTGCCACACCAGAATGTAAGTATTTTAGAGTTCTTCAAGAGATACCTCAAACACCTGCCTAAATTAACTTGGAGTCCAAATTATTATACAATGAAAGTGATTTAGAATGAATGCTAATTTTCAACTTTAGATTTTATTGTCTTTGTTATAACACTTAAAACGATATACCTAAGCTCGACTACGCTTTATTGCTACACCAGAGTAAGTATTTTAGAGTTCTCAAAGAAGATACTTCAAAACACTGCCTAAATTACCTAGGAGGCCAAATTATTACATGAAAGTGATTTATATGAATTCTAATTTTTTAAACTTTAGATTTCACTTGTATTACATTAAACGATATACCTAAGCTCGTCTACGCTTTATTGCTACACCAGAATTTAAGTATTTATAGAGTTCTTCAAAGAAGATACCTCAAACCACCTGCCTAAATTACCTAGGAGTCTAAATTAATTAACATGAAAGTGATTTAGTAATGAATGCTAATTTTTTCAACTTTAGGTTTCTTTGTTATAACACTTAAAACGATATACCTAAGCTTCGACTACGCTTTATTGCTAAACCAGAATGTAAGTATTTTAGAGTTCTTCAAAGAAGATACCTCAAACACCTGCCTAAATTACCTAGGAGTCCAAATTATTACATGAAAGTGATTTAGTATGAATGCTAATTTTTTCAACTTTAGATTTCTTTGTTTTAACACTTAAAACGATAACCTGCCTCGACTACGCTTTTTTGCATACACCAGAATGTAGGTACTTTAGATGTCTTAAAGAATAGTACTCAAACCACCTGCCTAAAATTAACATAGGAGTCCAAATTATACTATGAAAGCTGAATTAGAATGAATGCTAATTTTTTCAACTTAGATTTCTTTGTTCCCAAAGGGACACGATTTACCCAAGCTCGACTACGCTTTATTTGCCAACACCAGAATTTAAGTATTAGAGTTTCCAAAGAAGATACTCAAACACTGCTAAATTAACTTGGAGTCCAAATTATTACCATAAAGTGATTAGTATGAATGCTTATTTTTTAACTTTAGATTTCTTTGTTATGAAAACTTAAAACGATATACCTAAGCTCACTACGCTTATTTAAGATGCTACACCAGAATTTAAGTATTTTAGATTTCTTCAAAGAAGATTACCTCAAACACCTGCCTAAATTACTAGGAGTCCAAATTATTAACATGAAAGGTGATTTTAGTATGAATGCTATTTTTTCAACTTTAGATCTTTGTTCTAACACCTAAAACGATATACCTACTCGACTACGCGTTATTGCTACACCAGAATGTAAGTTTTTAGAGTTCTTCAAAAAAGAACCTCAAACACCTGCCTAAATTACCGAGGAGCCAAATTATACATGAAGTGTTTATGTATGAAGCTAATTTTTTCAAACTTTGATTTAATTTATTAAACACTTAAAACGATATACCTAAGCTCGACTACGCTCTATTGCTACACCAGAATAAGTATTTTAAGGTTCTTCAAAGAAGATACCTTCAAAAACACCTGACTAAATTATATTGGATTCAAATTATTTACATGAAAATGATTTTTGTATGAATGCCTAATTTTTTCAAAACTTTAGATTATTTGTTATTAACACTTTAAAAACGATATACCTAAGCTCGACTACGCCTTTTATTGCTACACCAGAATGTAAGTATTTTTAGAGTTCTTCAAAGAAGATACCAAAAACACCTGCCTAAATTACCTAGGATCCCAAATTGATTATTAAAAGTGATTTAGTATGAATGCTAATTTTTCAAACTTTAGATTTCTTGTGTATAACACCTTAAAACGATTTATACCTAAGCTTTGACTACGCATTTATTGCTAGAACAAGGAATGTAAGTACTTTAGAGTTCTTCAAAGAAGATACCTCAAACACCTGCCTAAATTAAAAAGGAATCAAATTATTACATTAAAAGTTATTAGTCATGAATGCAATTTTTTTTAAACTTTACATTTCTTTGTTATAACACTTAAAACGATATAACTTAAGCTTTGACTACGCTTTATTGCTAGAACTAGAATGTAAGTATTTTAGAGTTCTTTAAAGAAGATACCTCAAACACCAGCCTAAATTACCTAGGATTCCAAATTATTACATAAAAGTGATTTAGTATGAATGCTAATTTTTTCAACTTTACATTTCTTTGTTATAACACTTAAAACGATATACCTAAGCTCGACTACGCTTTATTGCTACATAAAAATGTAAGTATTTTGAGTTCTTCAAAGAAGATACCAAACACCTGCTAAAATTACCTAGGAGTCCAAATTAGTACATGAAAGTGATTTAGTATGATGCTAATTTTTTCAACTTTACATTTCTTTGTTATAACACTTAAAACGATATACCTAAGCTCGACTACGCTTTATTGCTACACCAGAATGTAAGTATTTTAGAGTTCTTCAAAGAAGATACCTCAAACACCTGCCTAAATTACCTAGGAGTCCAAATTATTACATGAAAGTGATTTAGTATGAATGCTAATTTTTTCAACTTTAGATTTCTTTGTTATAACACTTAAAACGATATACGTAAGCTCGACTACACCTTATTGCTACACTAGAATGTAAGTATTTTACAGTTCTTCAAAGAAGATACCTCAAACACCTGCCTAAATTACCTAGGAGTCCAAATTATTACATGAAAGTGATTTAGTATGAATGCTAATTTTTTCAACTTTATTTTTTTTTTATAACACTTAAAACGATATACCTAAGCTCGACTACGCTTTATTGCCACACCAGAATGTAAGTATTTTAGAGTTCTTCAAAGAAGATACTTCAAACACCTGCCTAAATTAATTAGGAGTCCAAATTATTACATGAAAGTGATTTAGTATGAATGCTAATTTTTTTAACTTTAGATTTCTTTGTTATACACTTAAAACGATATACCTAAGCTCGACTACGCTTTATTGCTACACCAGAATGTAAGTATTTTAGAGTTCTTCAAAGAAGATACCTCAAACACCTGCCTAAATTACCTAGGAGTCCAAATTATTAAATAAAAGTGATTTGGTATGAATGCTAATTTTTTTCAACTTTAATTTTTTTGTTGTTTTTTTTTATAATCATTAAAACTAAATACCTAAGTCGACTACGCTTTATTGCTAGGAAAAACCCCCAGGGGGGGAATGTTTAAAAAAAAAAAGTAAACTGTTTTAGGGGGAAAAAGTTCTTTAAAGGAGATACCCCAAACACCTGCCTAAATTACCTAGGAGTCCAAATTATTACATGAAAGTGATTTAGTATGAATGCTAATTTTTTAACTTTAGATTTCTTTGTTATAACACTTAAAACGATATACCTAAGCTCGACTACGCTTTATTGCTACACCAGAATGTAGTATTTTAGAGTTCTTCAAAGAAAAAACGCAAACACCGTTGCCTAAAATTATCTAGGAGTCCAAATATTACATGAAACTGATTTAGTATGAATGCTAAATTTTCAACTTGATTTCTTTGATATAACACTTAAAACGATATTACCTGTTCTTGACCGCGATTCATTATACACCATAATGTAAGTATTTTATAGTTCTTCAAAGAAAATACCTCAAACACCTGCCTAAATTAAACTAGGAGTCCAAATTATTAACATAAAAAATGATTAAGTATTATGCTAATTTTGTCAAACTTTAGATTCTTTGTATAACACTTAAAACGATATACCTAACTCGACTTACGCTCTATTAGCTTCACCAGAACGTAGTATTTAGAGTTCTTTCAAAGAAGATAAATCAAAACACCTGCCGTAAATTATATTTGGAGTCAAATTATTTACATGAAAATGATTTGTATTGAATGCTAATTTTTTCAACTTTAGATTTATGTTATAACATCTAAAACGATATACCTAAGCTCGGACTACGCTTATTGCTACACCAGAATGTATATTAGAGTTCTTCAAAGAAGATACTCAAACACCTGCCTAATACCTAGGAGTTCCAAATTATACATAAGTGATTTAGTATTGAATGCCTAATTTTTTCAACTTTAGCATTTTCTTTGTTATTAACACTTAAAACGATATTACCTAAGCTCGGACTTTTACGTCTTTATGCTACAACCAAATGTAAGTATTTTAGAGTTTTTTCAAAGAAGATACTTCAAAAACCTGCCTAAATTACTAGGAGTCAAATTATTACATGAAGTGATTTAGTATGAATACTAATTTTTTCAACTTTAGATTTCTTTGTTATAACACTTAAAACGATATACGTAAGCTCGACTACACCTTATTGCTACACTAGAATGTAAGTATTTTAGAGTTCTTCAAAGAAGATACCTCAAACACCTGCCTAAATTACCTAGAGTACAAATATTACATGAAAGATTTAGTATGAATGCATTTCAACTTTTAAGTTTTTTGTTATACACTTAAAACGATATACCTAAGCTCGCTACGCTTTATTGCTACACCAAAATGTAAGTATTTTTAAGAGTTTTTCAAAAAAGATACTTCAAACACCTGCCTAAAACTTTTAGCCAAATTATTACATGAAAGGGATTTAGTATGAAAGCTTATATTTTTTTCAAGTTTTAGTTTTTTTTGTTTTAACACTTAAATATACCTAAGCTCGACGACGCTTTATTGCTACAACCAGAATGTAAGTATTTAGAGTTCTTCAAGAAGATACCTCAAACACCTGCTAAATTACCTAGGAGTCAAATTATTACATGAAAGTTATTTGTGTGAATGCTAATTTTTTAAAACTTTGGATTTCTTTGTTATAACACTTAAAACGATATACCTAAGCTCGACTACGCTTTATTGCTACACCAGAATGTAAGTATTTTAGAGTTCTTCAAAGAAGATACCTCAAACACCTGCCTAAATTACCTAGGAGTCCAAATTATTACATGAAAGTGATTTAGTATGAATGCTAATTTTTTCAACTTTAGATTTCTTTGTTATAACATTTAAAACATATACCTAAGCTCGAATACGCTTTATTGCTACACCAGAATGTAAGTATTTTAGAGTTCTTCAAAGAAGATACCTCGAACACCTGCCTAAATTACTAGGAGTCCAAATTATTACATGAAAGTGATTTAGTATGAATGCTAATTTTTTCAACTTTAGATTTCTTTTTTATAACACTTAATTAAAACGATATACCTAAGCTCGACTACGCTTTATTGCTTAACCATGTTAGTATTTTAGAGTTTTTCAAAGAAGATACCTCAAACACCTGCCTAAATTACCTAGGAGTCCAAATTATTACATGAAAGTGATTTAGTATGAATGCTAATTTTTTCAACTTTAGATTTCTTTGTTATAATACTTAAAACGATATACCTAAGCTCGAATACGCTTTATTGCTAAATAGAATGTAAGTATTTAGAGTTCTTCAAAGAAGATACCTCAATCACCTGCCTAAATTACCTAGGATTCCAAATTATTCATGAAAGTGATTAGTATGGAATGCTAATTTTTCAACTTTAGATTTCTTTGTTTTAACACTTAAAACGACATACCTAAGCTCGACTAGGCTTTATTGCTACACCAGAATGTAAGTATTTTAGAGTTCATCAAAGAAGATACCTCAACACCTGCCTTTAGTATGAATGCTAATTTTTTCATGAAAGTGATTTAGTATGAATGCTAATTTTTTCAACTTTAGATTTCTTTGTTATAACACTTAAAACGATATACCTAAGCTCGACTACGCTTTATTGCTACACCAGAATGTAAGTATTTTAGAGTTCTTCAAAGAAGATACCTCAAACACCTGCCTAAATTACCTAGGAGTCCAAATTATTACATGAAAGTGATTTAGTATGAATGCTAATTTTTTCAACTTTAGATTTCTTTGTTATAACACTTTTAAAGCGATTATACCTTAGCATCGACTACGCTTTATTCTTACCACCAAAATGTAATATGTTTAGAGTTCTTCAAAGAAAGGATACCTCAAACACCTGCCTAAATTCCTAGGAGTCCAAAATTATTACATGAAACTGATTTAGTATGATGAATAATAATTTTTTCAACTTTAGATTGCTTTGTTATTAAACACTTAAAACGATATACCGTAAGCTCGACTACGCCTTTATTGTTATACCCATAATGTAGTATGTGTTATAGTTCTTCAAGGAAAATACCTCCAACCACCTGCCTAAATTACCTAGGAGTCCAAAATTTTACATAAAAGTGATTAAGTATGAGACTGCTAATTTTTTCAACTTTTGAATTCTTTGTTATAACACTTAAAAACGATATACCAAGCTCGACTTACGCTGCTATGCTTCATTAGATGTAATATTTTAGAGTTCTTCAAAGAAATATACCTCAAACAACTGCCTAAATTACCTTGGAGTGTCCAAAATATTACATGAAAATGATTTAGTTATAATTGCTAATTTTTTCAACTTTAGATTTATTTGTTATAACACTTAAAAACGATATTACTAAGCTCGACTACGCTTGTTATTGCTTATACCAGAAATTGTAAGTATTTTAGAGTTCTTCAAGAAGATACCTCAAACACCTGCCTAAAATTTACCTAGGAGTCCAAATATTACATAAAAGTGATTTAGTATGAATGCTAATTTTCAACTTTAGATTTCTTTGTAATAACACTTAAAAGATATACCTTAGCTTGACTACGCTTTATTGCTAGACCAGAATGTAAGTATTTAGAGTTTTCAAAGAAGATACCTCAAACACCTGCTAAATTACCTAGGAGTCCAAATATTACATGTAAGTGATTTGTATGAATGCTAATTTTTCAACTTTAGATTTCTTTGTTTATAACACTTAAAACGATATACTAAGCTCGACTACGCTTTATTTGCTACACCAAAATGTAATTATTTTAGAGTTCTTTGCAAAGGAGATACTCAAACACCTGCCTAATTTACCTAGAGTCCAAATTATTACATGAAACTGATTTAGTATGAATGCTAATTTTTCAACTTTAGATTTCTTTGCTGTTTACACATATAACAATATAAATAAGCTTGACTACGTTTTATCACTACATTAAATTGCAAATATTTTACGGTTGTGCAAAAGAGATACCTCAAACACCTGCCTAAATTACCCTAAGAACCCAAATTATCGTATGAAACCGATCTAAAGTGAATACATATTATAACAAATTTAGATTTCTTTGTTTGTACACATATAACAATATAAAAAAGCTCGACTACGGCTTATTTCTACACCAGAATGTAAGTATGTTAGAGTTGTGCAAAGAAGGAACCTCAAACACCTGCCCAATACCTAGAGTCGGAATATTACATGAAAGTGATTTAGTAAGAATGCTAATTTTTTCAACTTTAGATTTCTGTT
>JABUQX010057264.1:30000-50180 GCA_015478945.1 Trachelipus rathkii | reverse complement strand
TATATATATATATATATATATATATATATATATATATATATTTCTTTCTTCTTTCTTCACCTTCCTCTCTTTGCCCCAAGAATTGGGGGGTAAGGTGCGTACAAGCATCGGAAAGAAAAGCAGTAGGAAGAACATGACAAACGTCGAAAAGAAAGCCAGCTTACCGCCCCCTCTTGTACCATTAATAGTGAGAGCTCGTCACGACATAAAAAAAAACAAAAGAAAATCCACCCTAGAGAATCATGGGACCGCGACGGACCCTCACTAAGGTAAATCGTCAATGTAGGGTTCATTCCCTGGCCCAGGTGGGGGCCACAACCATGCTTCCATACAAACCCGCCATTTCTCCTATCATGCACCTTTTATCTCGCCTCTGCCAACTCAATATTCTCTCTTCCAAGACATTCGTTCACCGACCTCAATCCTTTCTCTTCGTCTCCAGCCGGTCGGTTCCCAACACACTTCACTATACATACCGCTTAAACGCAACGACTTTCATTCATCGCTTTCACAATGCCAAACATCTCAACATACTTCATTATTCTCTGCATCTTTAACCCCTTTCTTCACCAGCACACCACTCATCTAAATACGTTCATTCTCACTTTATTAATTCTTTTCCACCTAGCATGCCCTAAGATTGTCATCTGAACAATTGAACTTTAGATCTATACTTCATTATCAGACCAATAGTCTCCTACATACAATAACAACAGGTAAAACATAATCAATGTAAGAACTCTAGCGCACTCAAGACTTGTCCCTTTACATTCACAACGATTTAATTGCACAGCCACCTTCTGCATTCACAACTTTCTAACTCTGTATCATCCGTTCTCTTCTCATCCAACACATACCTAATATTTAACTCAGACACTTGCTCCACTAACTTCATCATCTAACATAAACTAACCTAACCTGTCCTCACCTACAACCATAACCTTCCTCTTTCTACGTTTACTTTCCACCTCCTTTTACATACCCTGCAAATCTCTCTACCAATCCTCTCTAACTCTCTTCAGATTCGCCACACAGAAACAAATCATCCGTCATATAATAGGTAGGGGCAACCCTCCACTCCTCTCATTCTCCATCATCTATAACACATTCCTGCATCCCCACCTCGATCTTTTCATAACCCCATCCATATACACATTGAATAAGCCAAGGAGACATAACACAACCCTGTTACCCGCTATTAATCCTAACCAATCCACCATTGACACCATTATATTCTTTACCACCGCTTCACTATCGTCCATACATACTTTTAGATTCCATTCAGAAGCCTACACCAACACCAATATATCACTAATACTGCCATAAAGCTTCCTATTAACTCTATCATACGCTGTGGTAAATCATAAAACCTAAAAATAAATAAATTTTTTATTTTTATTCTTCTTCTCCTCATTTTCTCATCCCAATTTTTTGTTTCATGTAAAGATTTGATCCACAACATCTCTACACTCTAAACGCAACCTTGTTCTTCACCAACCAGTCCCTCAGTCACTCGACGCACTCTTTCAACCAAAATACCAGGGTATATCTTCCCCTACAACACTCAATAACTTAATTCCCCTATAATTTCTACAATATCCCTTTTCTCCTCTTACCTTATATCAGGGTACATAATTACCGCTCCTCTCCAATCCTTGGAACTAACCTCCATAAACGCTTTTATTACACACTTCCAACATCCAAATCACTCATTCGCTCCGCTCTTGATTTTCAACTAGTAATTTGCATCTATACCTGCAATTTTACATTCTTCAACTTTCTCACTCTACCATTACTCCTCCTTACTCAATAATCATCCCAAATACTATTACCTTCTTGCACATCAAAAACCACCCATCATACACTCTCATATGTTAATACTTGTGCAGATTTTCGAGTGTTCTTTCCACACTCCATAATATATATAATATTATTATTATATTATATATATATATATATAATATAGTATTATATTTATATATATATTATATATATATATTATATATATATATATATATATATATCTATATATATATATATAATATATATTTTATATATATATTATGTTAAATCAATGAGGGGTTTAGGATGGGATTATCGATCATTATGTTGTTTCTATGTTAAAATTAAGTTAGTGGGGGCTTTGGATGGAGAGGAAAGGTGATAACGAAAGAATAGTAGTAAACTTAAGAAGTGAGAAGTTAAGTGAACAAGACAATAAGGATAAGTATGTTAAGTGCTCGCTAGCTAATGGTATGAATGGGAACAGTTGAATACTGAACAAATCTGGTGGGGCAAAGAAGGAAGCATTGCTAGTAGTGCAAGGAAGTGTGTGGGATGTGCTAAAGTAGAAGTAAGAATGTTACAGCGAATGGTGGAATAAAGAGGTAATGAAAAAAAGTAAAAGAAGCGTGGTTGAATGTACTAAAAGCAATGATGAGGTTTCAAAAGAAAAGATGCTTGGAATTATAATAGGAGGAAAAAATATAAAAAGGATGCATATGGAGAAAACAGAGGTAATGAACAGTTTGGAAGGAGGATGAATGAGGAATACAAAGAGAATAGGAGCCTCTCTGGAAAGGAAGCGCGAAGTTTAAGAATGAGAATAAAGGGGAATCTGCTTAGAATAATGTATAAGGGATGGTGCTTTGTAACTGATATGAAATGGATGTGAGGGAGTGTGGAAAAAGTAACACTTTCGAAAATCTGCACAAATATTGAAACGTATGCTGAGCGTGATAGGTGATGTGTTGTGGGTTTGATGGTGCCAAGAAAGGATAGGATATTTGGGGATGAAGGTTTTAGTAAAGGAGGCAGGTAATGGGTAGAGTGAGAAAAGTTGAAGAATGGTAAATATGCAGGTATAGATGAAATTAACTGTGAAATAGTATTCGAGGTGAGAGGTTGATTGATTGGATTTGGAAGTTGTGTAATAAAGCGTTATGGAGGTATAGTTCGCAGGGATTGGAGGAGAGCGGTCATGTACCCTTATATAAGGGTAAGGGAGAAAAGGGGAAACTGTAGAAATTATAGGGGAATACAAGTTATATTGAGTGTTGTAGGGAAGTATATGCTGGTATTTTGGGTCAAAAAGTGGTCGAGGACTGAAGGACTGATTGGGTGAAGAACAAGGTGTGTTTAGGAGTGGTAGAGGAGTGTGGATCAAATCTTTACTTTCTCATATGATTGGAGAAAATGAGGGAGAAGAAAGAATAAATTATATTTAGCTTTTATGGATTTGCAACAGGCGTATGATTAGAGTTAATAGGGAAGCTTTTTGGCAGATTTTAGTGATATATGGTGTTTGGTGGTAGGCTTCTGAAATGGAATCAAAAGTATGTATGAGAATAGTGAGGCGGTGTGTAAGAATCAATGGTGTCAATGGTGATTGGTTAAGGATTATGCGGAGTGAGACAGGGTTGTGTTAATGTCTCCCCTTGATTAATTCAATTTGTATATGGCTGGGGTTATGAAAGAATCAAGGTGGGGGGTGGCAAGGAATGGTGTTAAAATGATGGGAGAATGCGAGATGAGTGGAGGGTGCCCTACTATTATGATGCGGATCGATTTGGTTATGTGTACTGTATCTGAAGAAAGTTTAGAGAGGATTGGTAAGAAGAGATTTGGCAGGGTATGTAAAGAGGAGAGGTTTGAAAGTAAACGTAGATAAGAAGTAAAGGTTATGGTTGTGAGTGAGCAGTCCTCAGTGTGAAGTTTATGTTAGATGGTGAGCACTGGAACAAGTGTTTGAGTTAAAATATTTAGGGTATGTGTTTGGAATGAGAAGGGAAGGATGATGCAGAGTTGTAGTAGGATTGTGAATACACAGCAGGAAGGTTCGCTGGTCCGCACATTTATCGTTGGTGAATGTAGGGACAAGTCTTTGAGTGCGACCTCTCACGGGTCTAAACTATGAGGTATGTTGTTACCCTGTGTTATTGTATGGAAGTGAGAACTATGGCTGGGAATAAGAAGTATAGCTCTCAAAGTTCATGTGTTAGATGACCAATCTTAGGGGTATGCTCAGGTGTGAGATAGATTATAAATAGAGGAATGAAACTTATTAGAGAGTTTGTGGTGTGAAGAAAGGGGTTAAATGAGAGAATAAATGAAAGTATGTTGAATGGGTTTGGTCAGTGGAAAGGATGAATGATAGTCCGGATTGTTAAAGCGGATGTATAAGTGGGGAGTGTGTTGGGATAAACTCGACGCTGGGAGACCGAAGAGGAAAGTGGATTGAGTCGGTGAACGAATTCCTGAAGGAGAGAAATGTAGTTTGGCAGAGGCGAGAATAACAAGGGCATTGTAGGAGAGAATGGCGGGGTTTTGTATGGGGTATGGTTGTGGGGGCATGGTTGTGGCCCACTGGGCCAAGGGACTGAACCCTTACATTGAGCGATTACATAGTGAGGGTCTGTCCGGTCCATGCAGCTCAGGTGGATTTTTCTTTTCTGTGACGAGTTTTCACTATTTAATGTTCTCACTAGGGGGCGGTAAGGCTGGGCTTCTACTACTTCATTTGTCATTTCTCCTACTGCTTTTCTTTTCCGATGCGCTTGTTAGCGCACCTTACTCCCAATCTTGGGGAAAAAAAGGTAGATAAGAAGAAAGAAAGAAGATATATATATATATATATATATATTATATTATAATATATATATATATATTATTATTATATATATATATATATATATATATATATAATATATATATATATATATATATTTATATATAATTATATATATATATATATAATATATATATTATATCAATTATTATTATTATATTATATATATTATTATTCATTATTATTATTGTTATTTACTTTCTTTTCCCCAAGACTGGGGGTAAGGTGGCGTGACATGCATCGGAAACAGAAAATTAGAATATGATACAAGTCAAAAAGAAAGCCCAGCCCTTAACGCCTCTTTTATACGATTAGTGGAGAACTACATGGCAGTCAGAAAATCCCACCCTAAGAGCATCACGGCTGCGATGGACCTCACTATGGCATCTCGTCAGTGTGGGTTCATTCTTTGGCCCGGTGGGCCATAACATACCCTATCACAAAACCGCAATTCCTTCTTATTATGCACTTTCTTCTCGCCTCTGCCAAACTCACGATTCCTTTTCTTCAGGAATTCCTTTACTCACTCAATCCCTTTTTATTTCGGTCTTCCAGTCGCTCGATTCCCAACATCTCACACTAATACTGAATCCGCTTTAACCAGCCGACTATCTCCATCCGTTCCACAATGACCAAACATCTCCACGTACTTTCATTTATTCTCTCATTTATCAATTTCACATAACACAACTCTCTAATACGTTAATTCTCATTTTATCAATTCTTCTCACACCTAACATGCCCTACGATTGTCCATCTGTGAACAATTGAACTTTAGATCTATAACTCTTATTCCAGATCATAGTCTCACTTCTATAAAATAACACAGGAGGTAAAAACATACGCTCATGTAAGACCCTAGCGCACTCAGACTTAGTCTTTCACAACCACCACGATTTAATTGGCACCAGCCCCTACCTGCATTACAACTTTCTACTACACTTGCAACATCCGTTCTTTCATCACACACATTCTAATATTTAAAACTCAGACATTGTTCCAGCTGCTCACCATCTAAACATAACTTCACACGAGGACTGTCCTCTAACAAACATAACCTTACTCTTATCAGACGTTTACTTTCAATCCCCCCTTTTACACACATGAAATCCCTCTACCAATCCTTCTCAAACTCTCTTCAGACTCACCACACAAAACCAATCACTTCACATAAATAGGTAGGGTACCTCACTTTCTTCCATTCTCCATCTTCTAACACCATTTCCTGACCCCACTCTTATGTTTCATAACCCATCCATATACAATTGAATAATCAAGGAAGACCAACACAACCCTGTCTCACTCGCTATTAATCCTAAACCAATTCACCATTGATCCCATTTATTCTTACACACGCTTTCAACTATCGTCAACATACTTTTGATTCCATTCAGAAGCCTACACAACACAATATAATCAACTAAACAACTGCCATATACCTTCAATAATTAAACTAGCACACTCTGTTGCAAATCCAATAAAACATAATTTAATTTTTCTTCTTCTCCTCATTTTTCTCAATAACATTTGTTCAAATGTAAAGTCTGGATTCACATTTCTGCCACTCCCTAGCGACCTTATTCTTCACCAATCAGTCTTCAGTCACTCGACGCCACTCATTCGACCAATACAGCATATATCTTTCCCTAAACACTCGATAACTAATGTTCCTATAATTCCTACAGTTTACCTTATCCCTATTTTTTTATATAAGGGTACTATTAATGCTTTCCTCCAATCCTGGAACTATACCTCCATAAACGCGTTTTTATACAACTTCAAATCAATCATACCATCTCGCCTCGTTCTTCGATCATTTCACCCTTGTAATTTCATTATACCTGCAGATTTACATTCTTCAACTTTCTCACTCTATTACCTCCTCCATACTAATGATCTCATCCCCAAACACCTATTCCTTCTTGCACATCAAACCCAACACATTTACTATACTCTTCCATTACTGCCAATGTATGTCTTTTCAAAGTGTTCCCTCCACACCCTCACATAAATTTCATCAGTTACGAAAGCAGCATCTCTATTCATTATTCTAAGCAGATTCCCTCATTCTCATTTAACCTTTCGCGCTTCCTTCCAGAAGAGCTTCCAATTCCTTTATAAGTTCCCATTCATCCTCCTTCCAAACCGTTCATTTACCTGATTTTTCCTCCTACGTATGCACCTTTTAGTATTCCTTTTTTCATCCTTATATAATTCCAGATCTTTTTTGAAACCTCATCATGGCTTTTAGTACATTCACCGCTTCTTTTTCTACTTTAACGCTTACTCAACTCTTCATTCCACATCAACTGTAACATTCTTAACTTCCTACTTTAGCACATCCAATCACATACTTTTTTGCACTGCTAACAACCGCTTCCTTCATTTGCTTCCAGATTTGTTCAGTTTCAATTTGTTCCCATTCAACTGATTTACTTGCGAGCGCCCTTAAATAAGTATTCTTATTACCTTGTTCACTTAACTTCTTACTCTTAATTCTACCCACTTCTTTATTATTATTATCCTTAATTATTATTATTATTATTTTTATTATTATTATTATTATTATTATTATTATTATTATTATTATTATTATTATAACAGAAATTAAAAAAACAAAACCCAGATGTTACTGAATAATAGGAAAACTTTCTATGTATTAATGCGGTTCTTAATGTATTTACACATTTAAATAAGAATGAGGTGAACACAATTTGATTCTTCCTTATTATAAATTAGTTAAATTAATTAAAATAATAGAAATTTTTAAAATTTACTTTTTCAATTAATCGTCATCGTCAAAATTTATTATAATAGTCATAGTCAAAAAATTTTAATCGTCCCATTACTAACAAAGTGAAATGATTGATTTTTTACATCATAACAAATACGAATTAAATAATTCACTAATGCAAAGTATATCAGAAGAAAAAAAACAATATAAATTACCCCCGTCATATTCAACATTCGAAAATTAAACATTTAATACAAGAAATATTAAGAAATTAATTACATTTAAGGGTTTCCTCAACCTAAATGATCAATTTGAACTTATAGTCATAATTGACTAACAACTTAATCCTAACTTTTTTAAATTGCTAGCCTATACATTTAACTTTTATATGACCTTCAATTTTATATGAATTAATTTATATAAAGGAAACTTAAATTATCTTTTACGTTTTTAAAGCATAAATGAGCTTTAAAGCATATTATAATTTAACTGTACTATCAATATATATAAAGAAAACTTACAAGTTATCTGCAAATGCCATGACATCCAAATTCCAAATCATAACCATACGGTCGTGTGACCCGGAATAAAGCGTGTGAGTTCCTTTCCTAAAACAAAGTCCTGAAACGGCGTCTCTATGTTTCTTAAATGTTCGCAAATGTTTTAAAGAATCTGCTTCCCAAATTTTAATAATTCCATCACAATCTCCTGAAGCCTGTAAAATATATATATATATATATATATATATATATATATATATATATATATATATATATATTAATATATAATATATATATCTATATATATATATATCCATACAACCTAAGGTTACACATACCATAATTACTATATTATATATATAAGGTATATATATATATATATACTATAATATATTATAATAAAATATAATATATATATAATATAAAAACTATATCATACTATTATGATATCTATTTTTACAGTTTTTGGTTGAAGAATCCTCTACTTATTTTTAAAGGAATCACAAGTTGTGCCATTCTTTCACTAACTATTATACCAACAATCTAATTGACAAAATGAGACCAAGAAGTATTTTATTAATGTAGATTAAGGTTAGATTATGATCTTATTTTTCTTTTTCAGTGCTAACATAAACAAAGATCTTTGATTACGCTGAGTGTCACTTAATATGGTAAAATATTCAAAAATATAGACTTTAAAAAATAGTTACGATTCATCAATGAAATAGCACGAAGTATAAAATACCACAAACAATAAAATGATAAAATATCGTAGATGGAGTTAAACCCACAACCACCGGTACAAAATCAGTATTAAACGAGTTTAAAAAATGGAACATTTGACTGAATAATTCCTAAACATCATGAATGCCAATATCGAATTAAGGTAACATTTAAAGTTATATCTTTTGATTTTTATATAACCCTATAATAATAATCCGGATACAAGCAAAGCACGACGTAGGATTCCTAGCCCCATCTCTTAATTGATCCCTAATATGTAATGTAATGTTGAATTAACTTAAATAATAAATAGTAGTTAATAAAACTGTTGGATAAATTCGAGAATACGACCAAAAAGGAAATATATAAAAGTAAGTCTTCAATCTCATGTATTTAATTTTATTGAGAGTATAATCATTTATAAATCTTTGTTACTTTAAAAAAAAAAAAAAAAAAAAAAAAAAACTCACACCCTATTAAAAAAACAAGGGAGGAAAAAAAAAAAAAAAAGAAAAAAAAAACCCAAGAAACGGTAGAAAGAGGAGAAAAGTGCGCTAAATTCAACGGGGAAAAAGAAGAATATGCTGAATGGAAAGGAAAAGTAGAAGATTGGGTGTGGAGTATGAAAGACATAGTTCGATATCCAGGGATCAACATTCGAAATGCCTTGTCCGGAGAACCATGGCAATTGGTAAAAGATATAAAAAGAGAGGACATCGCAATAGGTGAAGGATGGAAGGAAATCATCAAAATTCTAGACAAAAAATATGGAATAGACGAAAAAAGAACAAAGATCAGAAACATGAATGATCTCTTCAGAATTATGAGAGGAAAGGAAGAAAGCATGGTAGATTATGTAAGTAGATTTGATGCCACCTTAAGGAAAAGTATTGCTTCAGGAATGAAGGAAATGGATGATGAACAAACTGGAGGTTTGTTGTTTGTGAGGAGTAGGTTAGATGAACAAGATGAAAAAATAGTGATGAGTAGTTTAGATGGAGAGATGAAATACAAGAGAGTGAGTGAAGTATTGATAGACATTATGGGTGATAGCATTAAAGGAGCTGGAAAAAATGAAAGGGCTTGGTTGAGTGAAGGTGAAAGGAAAAAAGAGACAAAATGTTTTAATTGTCATAAAGAAGGACATATGAGGTATCAATGTCCTGAAAAAAAGGAAAAAATAATTTGTAAAAGTTGCCGCGGAGAAGGGCATAGTGAATCGGTCTGTAGATTTAAAGACAGATTTTGTACCACCTGTGGAAAAAAGGGTCACCTGAGATATCACTGTTCAAGATTCGGTGAGAAGAAAGTGGATGATAATAAGGGAGAAGTAGTTTTATTAGGAGAACTTCACATTGACAATTATGAAAGAAATGAAAGAGACGTTTGGGGTATAATAGACACAGGATGCCCTAATACAGTTGTTGGGGAGTTGTGACTAGGATATATAATGAGTTCAATGAGCGAGGAAGAATTAGAAGAAATGTACCTGACAGAAGAAAAAATATGTAAAAATTATTTTTTTGGAAATGATAAATTTCAAAGTAAAAGTAAAATGAATATACCAATCTTCTTTGGTGATAAAAAGGTTTATCTAGAAACGGAAATTTTAGAAGGTAATATTCCTCTGCTTATTGGAACTAGAGTACTCGAAAAACTCGAATCAAAAATTAATTTTAAAGAGATGATACTCGAATGCAATGAACTTATAGAAAGAAAAAGGATTCCTTTTGTGAAAGACGAGAAAGGTCATTTGAGAGTAAAGCTGAGAACTAGACAAGAAGGAAAAAGTATTTGGTTAAATATAAAGGAAGAGAGATGGTTAGAGGATGATGAGAAATGGGAGAAGAATTGTAGGAAACTTCACCTTCAATTTGGACATTTTTGAGAAACTAAAAGAATTGATTAATCAGTATGCAAAAAAACAATCAAAATTTTGAGATAAATAAAAAAAAAAATGTAAAATATTAAAAAATTTATGTGAAAATTGTGATATTGTAAGAGATTTAAAAAAACTCCTAGCAAACCGGTAGTAGGTTTTGCCCTTGGTTAGACAGTTCAATAATGATAGCATTAAATATTGGGAACTGGACCGTGTGATTAATTCTCTGATATTAATTAGATTGGAACACTAGATTTGACCAAACAAATGGATAAAAAAGTAACAAGACCCAGAAGAAATGATAAAATTTGTAATGAAATTGGATAGGAATTTTTGGCACCAGAGAAAATACTAATCTGATGGAGGAAAGAGAATTCCAGAATAAGGAATTTTACAGAATTTACAAGATAGTTTTAGGTATTGACACTTAAGCACGCAGGCGAAAGTTCCGGTGGAGCAATGGTAAAAAAAAAGTGTGAGAGAATGTTAGGAATTATCAATGAGAGTTTAAGAAAAGTCAAAGAAGAAAAAAAAAACGATTGAGGAAAGATAATGGGCTTCTTTATGGATTAGTGAATGCGAAATGGAATTAATCTCGGACTGTGGTTTTCACCAAGACAAAAAAGTGTTTGGAGTTATAATTACAGCAATGAAAGAATTAAGAAGATTACACTCCGCCCAATTAGAAGAAAAAATTGGAAGAATGAAGTTTGAATGAGATTATGAAATTCAGAAAAAAAGGAAATTTGTACAAAGTACAAGAATTGTAAGAATAGAATTTAAAGACATTTAAAAACAGAAATTAAACATCTAAACTTGAGGAGCAGAATTAGGAGACCAAAAAGTTTTCTATAAGAAGAGGAATGAAAACCGATGGAGAGAGGACCTGCAAAAGTGGTGGGAAGAGAAGGAAAAACTGTGTGGGTGAGACATGGAGGTAACATGAGAGAAATCAACAAAGTGCATATAACAAGAATACAAAAGATTAATAACGAAGATGATGATGAGGATGAGATAGAGGAGAACTCATCGAGTGAAGAAGAGGAAGATAGTAGTGAAGATAGTGAGGAGGAAGAGGAGAATAACAAAGACAAAGATTTAAATATATCAAAACTAAAGATAGGAGGAGAATATGTAGTTAAGCAGCCCGATGAAGAAAGGTGGATAAAAATTAGAATTGTAAGTAGAGGAGGAAAAAAAGGAGGTAAATACAAATATTCTTATAATATTATAAGAGAAGACAATGAGAAAAAAGAATGGATAAACCTAAAAGATTATGATGTGAAAGAAGATATTAGTGGAAAGACAAAGCAAAATAGAATAGAGAATGAGGAAGAAACAGCCATAATGGATGATGAAGAAATATATTTAGGAGAAATGGAAGATTGGAAAAATGGCGAAAGAGTAAAAAATGCCAAAAAAAAGGAACTTTTAAGTTGGAAGGAAAAAATGAAGTCTATGAAGAGGTTGATTTGAATAAAAACATGAGACCTGTGAGAACAAGATGGATAATAAGTCAAAAAGAAAAAGAGGTCGGATATATGTTGTAAAGCACGTCTTGTTGCAAAGGGATTCATGGAAAAAATTGACAAAGATAGTGTGGCTTGTGACTCTCCAACGTTATCACCTGAAGGTTTAAAAATTCTACTTACAATAATAAAAATGAATGATTGGAGAATAAATACTTTAGATGTAAAAACTGCATATCTTCAAGGAAAAAACTTCAAAAGAGATGTATATTTAGTACCACCAGAAGAAGCTAAGACTGAAAAAATTTGGAAACTCCGGAAGGCAGTTTATGGTTTAAATGATGCCGCAAGAAGTTGGTATGACAGTATGAGTGAAATAATGAAAGAAACAGGAGGTGAGAAAAGTAAAGTTGAAAAAACAATTTTTTTCTGGAAGGAAAAATGGTAAACTTATAGGGATAATGGGAATTCACGTTGATGATATCTATGGAGGTGAAGTGAATTTTCATGAAAAAATAATTGGAAAGATTAATCAAAAATTAAAGGTGGGAAGTGTAATGAGAGAAGACTTTCAATATATAGGAATACACATAAGCGAAAAAAATGAAGACATTATAATGGATCAGAATAAATATATACAAGAAAAATTAGAGAAGATTGACATGGAAAAAAGAATGAATTTGAATGACATCTTAAGTAATGAAGAACAGACGTCATACCGTTCCGTATTAGGAAAACTCAATTGGCTAGCTCAGCATACTAGGCCAGAGTTGAGCTTTTCTGTGAGCAAACTAGGAAGAAATATGCAATGTGCTAATGGTCATAACTTGAAGGAAATAAATAAAATAGTTGAAAAGACAAAAAAGATAAAAACTGAGCTTGTAATAGAGAAATTGAAAAAAGGAAGATTAGTTCTCGAAGTTTATCCAGACGCATCTTTTGGAAATATGGATGAAGGTAAGACTCAAATTGGTTACTGTGTATTATTAAGAGATAGTAACGGAAGGAAAAACACGATTGTGTGGAAGTCAAAATTAGCGAAAAGAGTTGTAGGTTCAACTTTAGCAGGTGAGACTATGAGTATGGTAGAAGCAATAGAATGGGCTGAATATATCAAATATTTATGGGAAGAATTAAATGTTATGATAGAGGAAGATTCCAAAATAGATATAATTGTTAAAACAGATTGCAAATCTCTTCGTGATAGTATTCGGTCTGAAGCAGGAGTTAAAAATAGAATGTTAAGAATAGATATGTTAAATATTAAATCTAAATTGGAGGATGGTGTTATTACCAACATAGAATGGATAAGCAATAGGGATCAAGTTGCTGACGGTTTAACCAAAGAAAAAGGTAATAATAAAATCTGGAGTTTATTAAAGTTACTAGACTAGGAGCAAATTAGGAGGAAAAAGGAAAATATAATTAGATTGATTCTTTTTACAGTTTTTGGTTGAAGAATCCTCTACTTATTTTTAAGAAGTGACAAGTGTGGCTTCTTCAACTATTTACCCCATTTATATTGAAGGAAGTTTTTTTTATGTAGTTAGTTAGATATGTTTTTTTTTCTTTTTTCAGTGCTAACATTAAACAAAGATTTATTATGTGATGTACTTTATGGTAAATTTAAAAATATGAGACTTTAAAAAAGGTTACATTATAATGAAATTATCGAATGTATAAAATAAAAAACAATATGTATAAAATGTGATGTTGTTCATAACGTACAAACATTTAACGTTTTAAATTGGACTTTGCTGAATAATTCTAATCATTGCAATATAGGTCATTTTAAGTTTCTTGTGATTTTATTATATATATTATGTAAGAGCGGGAAGTAGATCCTACCCCATCTAATGATCCCTATAGTGTATATAATTTAATTAACTACAATAATAGTAGTTAATCAAAACTGTTGATAACGTCACTGACCAAAAAGAAATATGAAACAAAGTAATCTTCATCTCCAATGTATAATTTTTATTGAGAGTATTAATCAATATATAGTATATATATATATATATTATATATAAGTATATATATTATATATATATAATTATATATATATAGGTATATATATATATATATATATATATATATTTATATATATCTTCATCTTCTCAAGTCTACCTTTTTTCTCCCAAGATGGGCGGTTAAGGTGCTACATGACATCGGAAAAAGAAAAAGACAGTAGATGAAATATGACAAAAAGTCGAAAAGAAATCCCAGCCTTACCGCCCCTCAATACCTATTAGTGGAGAAATCGTCGCAGTCAGAAAATCACCCTAGAGCATTCACGGAACCGCGACGATCCTCACTATGGCATGATCGTCAAGGTAGTTCATCCCCAGACCCAGGTGGCCACAACCATAAACCCTCACAAAACCCCGCCATTCCACTCCTATTATACACCTTTATTCTTCGCCTCTGCCAAACTCACATTTCTCTCCTTTCAGACATCCTTATGACTCAATCCACCCCACACCTTTTTTCGTCTCCCAGCTGCGTCGATTCCAACACACTCACCATATACATCCGCTTAACCAACCGACTGTCATTTTTTTTTCTTTTCAAATTTTTTTTTTTTTCCAATAACCAAGACCTTCTCAACCTTACTTTCATTTATTTCTCTCTATATTCTCTCTCTCTCTCTCACACAACTCTCTAATACTTCATTCCTCATTTAATCAATTCCTTTTCACACCTAACACGCCCTTAAGATTGTCCATCTGAACACATTGAACTTTAGATCTATACTCTTTATTCCAGAATAGTCTCACTACCATACATTAAAACACAGTAACAACATACCCTCAGTAAGACCCTAGCGCACGCAAGACTTAGTCCCTTTACCACCTATCTCTCTAATATTTGCACCAGCCCACCTCCTGCATTCACAACTTTCTTACTACACTCTGCCTCATCCGTTCCTTTCATCCAACATATCATCCTAAATATTTTAAACTCAGACACACTTGTTCCAGTGCTCACCATCTAACATACTTCACACCGAGACTGTCCTCACTCACAAACCATAACTTACTCTTATCTCGTTTACTTTCAAAACCCCTCCTTTATATCATCTCCTCATAATCTCTCATACCAATTCTCACAAACCTCTTCAAGATTCACACACAAAACCAAATATCCGCATATAATAGTTTTATCACCCCCCCCCTCACCTCCATATATATACCCAGTATATACTATATATATATATATATATATATATATATATATATATATATATATATATATATATATATATTATATATATATATATATATATTTTAATATATATATATATATATATATATATATATAATATATATATATATATTATAAAATTCTATATAAATATATACAATTCTGTATATTTTATCTAAATGCATGTTTATTTCCAGGAACCCACAAAATCCATTTTATCAAACCTATCAGTGTTGGACAGGTTGAAGTCCGCTCATATTCTACCTCAAATGAATCAAGACTGGAAAGTGTATCAATATTTCAAGGAATAAACATTCCCATAATATCTTCCAAGGGCTATTGCATTTAGGTTATGATGATCTCTGGTATCTTGCCTGCATCATGGAGGTGAAACTAGAGAGCACTGAATCAGTTTGAGCTTTCCTCACCCTCATGCGCCTGCATATTTCTTTGTATTTCAATCACCAGCAGATGAACTTATTGTTGATGTCAGTAATGTATTAATGAATGTGAGCCCAATTACCAAAACTGGTAGAACTTATACTCTGACCCACTCAAAAATGAAGGAAGCTACAGCCTACAACTATGCATGAAAAATTATTATCAATGAAACATTAATCTTGTACTATCTACAATTATTACTTATTTTATATTTTTAAGAAATTAGTAATCACTATAAACCTAATAAGAATCGGTATAACAACAATAAACTAAACAAATAAAAATCTTGATTTAATTTAATTTTTTATAGCATAACTATATATAAAAGGATCTATAGCTTCTAAACTAAACAAAAGCAACAGATAACACATTTATTCTAGGGCACACACATATGGCAATATTTGGTAAAGGTTTGAAAAAATTCTAAATATACATGTTTTGGCCTAGGTCAAGGTCACATAAAGGTCAACGTATTTTATGACCTACGTAAAAAAGTATTAATAAATGTTGTACAACTATTCAAGAGCTTTTAAATGGTAATTGTGAGATATATGTAGGTAACATAGTTGGCAAAACAAGTTTAAAATGACTGAAAAATGTACCTTTTTTTCAATTTTGCTGTATTTTTGCAACTGTATAACCTAAAGGTGGCTCCACACATGCGGAGTTCGTCGAACTCTTTGCTAAACAAACCATGTGTATGGGTCATTTTTGGCAAAGCTTTGCTCATTTACTTGGTTTGCCAAATACCCAAATCTTTTCCACAAGCGGTGGAAAAGATTTGTGTATTTGGCAAACCAAGCAAATGAGCAAAGCTTTGTCAAAAATGACCCATACACACATGGGGTTGAATGTGTGTAGACGTACACTGGCTTATGAGGAAAAAACAAATGCAAAACGCAAAGATTCAAGGGCTGGCAAACTCCGCATGTGTGGAGCTGCCTTTTGGATCTTAAACAAATGCCATTCGTATTTTCTCAAAAAGATCTATAAGTGCGCCAAATCGGAGAAGGAGTGGTTTAAAACGTCCAAATTTTGGTAGGTTTGACATAAATGCCATATATATATATATATAATATATAATAATATATATATTATATTATAATATATATATATATATATATATATTATATTATATATATATAATATATATATATTATTATAATATATATATATATATATATATATAGTAAAACCGCTAAGTTGATTATATATATATAACTGATTATATATATATATTATATATATATATATATTATATATATATATTAATATATCAAATTTATGGTATGTTTACATATATATATATATATATATATATATATATATATATATATATATAACAATAGTCTTATGTACTATATTATTAAAGTGAGGTCCCACATTTATTCATCATTAAAAAGCAATAGCTTCACTCAGATGGTAATTCGAACTGAATATAATCAACATTATGAGAAGTTAAAAGCGGAAAGAAACTTTACATCTTACCTAACAAATGAGTTCATGGCAACTTATAATATTAAACTTACCAAAAAAAATTTTCCATCTGTAGATTACTGACTAAACTTTAATATACTGAGAACGATGAAGCCTTTAATAATTTTGTTATTTCCAATTCCTGATATCTTGGTATAACACCGAGTTTTTACCTTCTTATACTCCCTACAAAATAATGAGATGATTAGCTGTAAAAAAATATAATATATATATATTATATATATATATATATATATATATATATATATATATATATATATATATATATATATATATATATATATATATATATATATATATATATATATATTATATATATATAAACTATATATATAATATATATATTAATATATATAATATATTATATATATATATATATCACCCATTCTTCTCTCCCCAAAACTGTGGGTAAGGCGCACAACATGCACCGGAAACAGAAAAGTAGTAGAAGAGTATGATGCAAGTAGAAAAGAAAGCCCAGCCTTACTGCCTCCTTTATACCATTTAGTGAGGACTCACGCAGTCTGGAATAAGAGGTATAGATCTAAAGTAACAATGTGTCGAGATGGACAATCTTAAGGGCGTGTTAGGTGTGAGAAGAATTGATTAAAATGGGGAATGAACGTATTAGAGAGTTCTGTGGTGTGAAGAAAGGGGTAAATGAGAAAACAAACGAAAGCACGTTGAGATGGTTTGGCAATGTGGAAAGGATGGATGATAGTTGGTTGGTTAAGCGAATGTATAGTGGTGAGTGCGCTGGGAGTCGACCGGCTGGGAGACCAAAGAAAAAGTGGATTGAGTCAGTAAAGGAATGCCTGGGAGAAATGAGAGTTTGGCAGAGGCAAGAAGAAAGCTGCACAATAAGAGTGAATGCCAGAGTTTTTTTGAGGGGGTATGGTTGTTAGACCAACCTGGCAAGGGATAAAACCCCCACATGATTGAGATGTTATAGTGATGGTCCCGTCGCGTCCCGATCTCTAGGGTGGATTTTCTGACTGCGACAAGTTCTCACTAAAAGGTATAAAAGGGACCATAAGGCTGGGCTTTCTTTTCTATAATTTTATAGTTACAATTTGTTACAATAAAACTGTAAATATTATATTAATTGTATTATCATTTCATATACCTCGTTTTAATTACTGGGACTCAATGGAAACAACTTTTAACCCTGGCTGCCCCATTTCAGAGAATGGACACCACTTGTTAGGATCTCTTTTCTATATATTATATATATATATATATATATATATATATATATATATATATATATATATATAATATATATATAATATATATATATATATATATATAATATATATATATATATATATATATAAATATAATTATATATATATATATATAATATACTTATAATATAATATATAATATTATATATATTATATATAGTATATAATAAGGAAAAGAGAACAAAATACCACGAGGAGGAATGTAAGTCAAATTGGTATTTAAATGTAATATTAATGTATACAAAGATCATAATTAATAATAATTTTTTCCCTTAAGTTTTACTGGTACATTAAAATTAATTGGTACATTAACAGTTTTACAATTCGGTCCTAAACTATTAGTACTTAAAAAGATAGGTTAAAACACAATGATGTCCATTTCTCTGAATGGGGCTGCTGGGATCAACATTGTTTCCATTGCAGTCCCAGTAATTAAAACATTGAGTATATAAAATTAATAGTATAATTATATAATATAGTTTGTAACTATAAAATTATAACAACTATGACATTTCAAAGAAGATCCTCTAATTGATAAAACGTGGTAATAATAATAATAATAATAATAATAATAATAATAATAATAATAATAATAATAATAATAATAATAATAATAATAATAATAATAATAATAATAATAATAATAATAATAATAATAATAATTAAATAATTATAAATTATAAATTATAATTATAGTTTTGTCTTTTTCAATATATATTATATTATGTAGATACTATTTAATTTATATTAAAATATATATATATATATATATAATATTATATATATATTATAATATATTAAATAATATATATATGATATATATATATATATTAGTTTTTATATTCTGTATACTATTTGATTCTTAATTTATTTATTTCTTATTGAAAATGACTTGAAACAACATTTATCAATTAATTTAGATGTCAGGATTCTTATCACACTTAGGTAATGCGAGACTTAATTTTAATTTAGGAAAAAATAGTGGTTTCAAAATAAAAAAAAATAAAGGATTTAATGATTTTTTAAAAAAAAAAAAAATAATACTTAAAAAAATCAGCTGATTTAAATATTTGATCTTTTTTGTGCCAATCCCGCTCTAGAATCTAGACCTGGGGATAAATCAATCTATTATTCTTATTATTATTATTATTATTATTATTTTTCTTATTATTATTATTATTATTATTATTATTATTATTATTATTATTATTATTATTATTATTATTATCATTATCATTATTATTATTATTATTATTATTATGTTATATTATTATTATTATTATTATATTATATTATTATTAAATTATATAAAAAATTAAACTATTTCGAAGTGGAAACTACTACAAAACAAAATATTTACTAAACTGTTAAGCCAAAAATTAAAAAATTTTATTAAAACAAGATTCCATAATTTTTCTTACTTAAAATGAATTAATTTAATTTTGAAATGTTGTGTAGGAAAATAAGTTGCTCTCCATGTTGGGGAGTTAACGTCATTTCTTATCCTCAAACACGTTACCCGCTCTGAAAAAAGCTTTTTTAAACTTTGAAGAACCTGTTAGAACTTTATATAAGTTGCGTTTTCCAGAAGCCCGACTGCAGCCCGGTCGGGCACAAAGGCGCACATGCATCGTTTCCAGAGCCCGTTTGCGCACTTCTACGTCACGTAAACGTCACAGTCATTAAATCCTCGATTTCGGAATTAATAAACGGGCGGCTGCGCAAAAGAATACTTTGTTTACAAACAAATCTTTTTACAAAACAAGTGTCGGAAATGGCTTGCCAAAATTTTTAATATTCAGTTAACTTATATTAAGATATAATATATCGTATCATTCATAAAAATAGGATAA
>JABUQX010057264.1:0-17500 GCA_015478945.1 Trachelipus rathkii | reverse complement strand
GTAAGAAAACGCTTCGCAAGTATAAATCAGGTTGAATGTGAACAAGTTTGAAACTGAATAAATCTGGAAGCAAATGAAGAAGCAATTGTTAGCAGTGCATAAGAAGTATGGTGGATGTGCTAAAAAGTAGGAAGTAAGAATGACAACAGTGAGTGGTGGAATGAGAGGTGATGCAAGCGGTTAAAAGAAAAAGAAGCGTGGGTTTGAATGTACTTAAAGCAAATGATGAAGTTTCAAAAGAAAGATGCTTGGAATTATATAAGGAGGAAAAAGGAATGCTAAAAGATGCATGCGTAAGAGAAAAGAAGAGGTTTAAATGAACAGTTTGGAAGGAGGAAGAATGGGGTCCATACAAGGATAGGAAGCTCCTTCGGAAAGGAAAGCGCGAAAGGTTAGAATTAGAATAAGGGGAACCTGCCTCAGAATAAATGAATAGGGTATGGTGTTTTTTGTAAACTGATGAAGATGGATGTGAGTGGAGTGTGGAAAGAAACTTTGAAAATTTGTATAATATTGGCAGTAATGAATGAGGTGATAAAATGACGTGTGGTGGTGGGTTTGATGGTGCCAGAAGGAATAGTATTTTGGGATGAGGTTATTAGCAAAAAGGAGGAAATGGGTAGAGTGAGAAAGTTGAAGATGGTAAATCTGCAGGTATAGATGAAATTACTGGTGAAATGATCAAAGAACGGAGGCAAGATGTTGATTGATTGGATTCTTGAAGTTGTGTAATAAAGCGTTATGGAGGGTATAGTTTCGAAGGGAATTTGGGAGGAGAGGCAGTAAATAGTACATTTATATAGAGGGTAAGGGAGCATAAAGGGAACGTAGAAATTATAGGGTATTTGTTTAATTGAGTGTTGTAGGGAAGATATATGCTGGTGTTTAGTCGAAAGAGTGCGCCGAGAGACTGAAGGACTGATTGGTGAAGAACAAAGTACGTTTAGGAGTAGTAGAGGATGTGTGGATCAAATCTTTACATTGAAACAAATGATTGAGAAAATGAGGGAGAAGAAGAATAAATTGTATTTAGGTTTTATGGATTTGCAACAGGGGTATGATAGGATTAATAGGGAAGGTCTATGGCAGGTGTTGGTGATATAGGTATAGTGTTGGTGATAGGCGTTTCTGGATGGAATCAAAGTATGTATGACGATAGGAGGCGTGTGTAAGAATAAATGGTGTCAAAAGTGATTATTTTTAGTAATTAATAGCGGAGTTGAGGCAGGGTTGTGGGTTATGTCTCCTTTGTTATTCATTTTGTATTGGGATGGGGTTATGAAAGAAATTGAGGTGGGGGTGGCAGGAGACGGTGGTTAGAAAATGATGGAGATGAGTGGAGGGTGCCCTACCTATTATATGCGGATGATTTGGTTTTGTGTGGCGAATCTGAAGAGTTTGAGAGGATTGGTAGAGAGATTTGGCAGGGTGTGTAAAAGGAGGGGTTTGAAAGTAAACGTAGATAAGAGTAAGGTTATGGTTGTGAGTGAGGACAGTCCTCAGTGTGAAGTTATGTTAGATGGTGAGCAGCTGGAACAAGTGTCTGAGTTTAAATATTTAAGGGTATATGTTGGATGAGAAGGGAAGGATGAATGCAGAGTTTAGTAGGAAAGTTTTGTATATGGCAGGAAGGTGGCTGGGTGCAATTAAATCGTTGGTGAAAGTAAAGGGACTAAGTCTTCAGTGTGCAAGGGTCTTACATGATGGTATGTTGTTACCTGTGTTATTGTATAGTAGTGAGACTATGGTCTGGAATAGGTAGCTATAGGATCTAAAAGTTAATGTGTTTGAGAATGGACAATCCTTAAGGGGGCATGCTGAGGTATGAGAAGAAGATTGAATAATCGAGGAATGAACATATTAGAGAGGTTGGTGTGGTGTGAAGAAAGGGGTAACGTAAAATAAATGAAATAGTAAATTCTTAAAATGGTTCGGTCATATGGAAAGGATGAATGATAGTCGGGTTTTTAAGCGCGGACGTATAGTGGCGAATTTGCTGATAATTGATAATCTGGGAAAGCGAAAAGAAAAAGTGGATTGAGAAAGTAAAACGAAAGTTTGGCAGGACAGAAATGGGAATTTGGCATAAAGAGAGGCGATGAAATAAAAGGTGGCCATAATAGTGAGGAGAGAATGGGGTGGGGTTTTGTGAGGGGGTTATGGTTGTGGTGTCCCACCTGGGTCAAGGGATGAAACCCACACTGACGATTTACCATAGTGGGTCCGTCGCGGTCCCGCGTGAAGCCTATAGGGTGGATTTTCTGATCGTGCGACCGTAGTCCTTAACTAAATAATGCAGGAGGGGGGGGATAAGGCTGGGTTTCTTTTCGACTTTTGTCATATTCCTTCTACTGCTTTTCTTTTCTGATGCTTGTAACGCTCCTTACCACCAGTCTTGGGGAGAAAAAGGTAGATGAAGAATTATATTATTATATATATATAATATATATAGATATATAATATATGATATATTTTTATTATATATTATAATATATATATATTATATATATATATATATATATAATATATAAGTATATATATATATATATATATATAGTAAACAGATATATGTGAAATATATATTTATATACCCTAGGAGCACTAATAAAAACTTTTATTAAGTACTAAAACTCTACTTTAATATATAATATTGTATACCTCTTTTAACAAATTGTATTTACTGTATTTTTAATGCTAAATACCCTAAAAAGACTTGATATATATGAAAAGTAATTTAAAAAAAAAACAAAAAAACAAAAAAATTTTGGCCTTTGGTTTTTTTTTTAAAAAAACGAACACGTTTTTTTTTAATCCCAACCCTAGGTATATGTGAAAATATGGTGGGGCTAGTGAAGGAGAATATGAGAAAACTGAAAGAGGAGGAACCAAATCGAGAAATATGTCTAAAGTGGACTATTGCAGCCAGGAATAGTCTGTTAATGAAAGGAGGTTATGCCCCTAATCAACTAGTATTCAGTAGAAATTTAGGGGAACCAACAATAGAGGAAGGAAAGAAGAAAATTACTATGTTAGAGGAAGGAAACGAATGTGAAATCATAAAAGATACCCTGACTGGATTACATCTTACTAGGGAAATACATATAAAAAAAGAATCAGAGGACAGAATAAGAAGAGGTGTTAGAAAATGTTAGAGAACACAAATTGGAAGCTCAGATAAGAGAAGAAGTGTATTATACGAGGGAAAACGAAAAGGAATGGAGAGGGCCAGCTAAGATGATAGGAAGAGACGGGAAGGTAGTTATAGTAAAACATGGAAGTTCGGTGTGTTGGGTAAACAGAGTGCACATAACAAGAATACAAGGTGAAACTCCTAATAGAAAGAAAAAGGAATCAGAACTAGAATCGTATGAGGAAAAAGAGCAATTACAAGAGGAAGGAAGTAAGGCAGTGAGGAGAGAGGAAGTAAGGGAAAGTAATTCAGATAGTGAAGGAGAGAACAGTGTATACAGGAAAGTTAAAAAGAAAAGAGAATACATACAGGAGACAATGGAAGTGAGCAAAATTAATAAAGAGGTGTTAAAGGAGGGGGAAAGGTATTGGATATGGAATGAGGATGAGGAAGAAAGGAAAATTGAGATATTGGGAAGAGCAGCAAAGAAAAGCAGTAAAAAATATAGTCAAAGCTACAACATAATCGATATAGAAACTGGCGAAAAGGAGTGGGTGGATTTAAGGTACTACCCTGAAATAAGGGATCTACCAGATGTTTCTGAAGAATCTCAAAAACCGGAAGAACAAACAGATATGGAAGATAACGGTGATAATGAAAGGGCGGAAGACGTAAGAGAGGGGGAACAGACAAACTGTAGAAACAGAAGAAACGGACGAAGATAACAGTTTTTACTTTGAAAATACAAAGGAGAATGTGGAACTGAAACAGCAACTGGAGGCAAAAAGACGGGAATTAGAGAGTTGGAAAGAAAATAATGTTTACAAAGAAGTATATGGTTCTGAATGAAAATGAAAAAAGGTGATGAATACAAGATGGCTTATGACAAAAAAGAAAATTGAAGGAAGACAGGGATGGAAAGCACGGTTGGTAGTAAGAGGATTAGAAGAAAAGGAGAAGGATCTAGTAACTGATGCTCTGAAGTGTGCTACAGAGACACTAAAACTGTCTTGCAATTATGGGGTGTTATGGATGGTCATGCAAAAGTATGGAACATCAAAACGGCAAATTTGCAAGGGGATGAAATAAGAAGAGAGGTTTATATCAAGCCACCAAAGGAAGCCCAAAGTAGGAACGTGTGGAGACTTTATAAGGGGGTGTACAGGTTAAAAGATGCAGCACGTATCTGGTATGAGAAACTGGTAAAGGTGATACAAGAGACAGGAGGAAAAAAGTTTCATTAATCCTACCATCTATAGATGGAGTAGGAGGAATCAGTTAATAGGTGTTATGTTTCTCACATAGAGGACTTATTGTATGGGGGAACAAAAGAGTTTGAAAGGGAGGTGATAGGGAACTTGAAGAGACGTCTAAAAATTGGAAATGAGGATGAGAAATGTTTTAAATACATAGGGGTGGAGATAGAAGAACGGGAGGAGGATATTATCCTTAGTCAAAATAAATACATTCAAGAAATTAAAAAAGACAGGGAAGTATATATATGGTAAGATTGAGAATGGTAGGGAGTTAACAAATAAAGAAATGACAAGGTACAGATCTCATATAGGGAAACTTAATAGTATTGGACAACACACTAGACCGGACATATCTTTTGACGTTAGTGTATTAAGTAAACACAATAAACAGGCAACAGGGAAAAAAATATGAATACCAGAGTGAGTGAGTTAGAGAAAAAAAGGTCTTAAACGAGAAGAAATGGAAAATAAAGCCCTCCAAACACCACAATGTGCGAATAGAATAAAAACTGAAGGAAGTAGTAACGCTTGAATTCGAGATTATAGCAGATGCGTCATTTGGTAATGTAGAAGGTGTGAAATTGGGTATTTAATTTTGATAAAGGATGAGTTGGGAAACAAATGTCCTTTGCTGTGGAAATCAGGAGTTGCCAAAAGGATAGCCAGGTCAACAATAGAAGCAGAGACCTTAGCCTTAAATGAGGGGATTGACACAGGAATGTATTTAAGGGAATTATGGACAGAATTGACAGATGAAGTGATAGAGATAAGAGTGAAAGTAGATAGTAAAACACTGGTAAATTTTAGGGTCTACATCAGGTGTTTTGAATAAAAGATTAAGAATTGATATAGATTGTTTAAAAGAAAGGTTGGAAAAGGAAGAAAAAGAAAATTTAAAGAGGTCTCAAATTCACTATGGAGGAGAAAGGATAATAAGCAAATATCAATATATCTAGCAATAAATGTGAGATTTATTAAAACATTATATGGAAAGGGGAAATGAAGAGTAAAAGGACCGAAAGTAGGAAAAAGAAAGGAGAGGAAGAAAAAGGGAAGAAAGGAGAGAAAAAGGGGTAAGATTAATTTTTTATAGGTGGGGAATTCTCTGTGAGATCAACCAGTGCAGTACACCCTCATCTCTCAGAATATGTTTATTTTTGGTGTTGTTACAGGTTGTTTTTAATGCCCGGAAACAAAAGCGAAGCAGGAAACCACGCAAGAGCAGACATGCCCAGCGGTTGTTTGTAATCCCTGGAATCATTTCTGAAAAGTTATAAGGTCAATCTGACCAAATAGGTCAAAACGATACTGACCTTTGGTGATTTTGAGGTCTTTCAGAGGAATGATAATTAACTTACTGTAAACAAGAAGTGAATATACAATTATACACCCGATAGTCATAAATTTTGATGAAAATTTTACAATCCTTTAGAATCGGAAAAGAGAGATCAAGAATCGCGAATACTCCAAGTTTTTATATGCCAAAAAAAAATTTTTTGTTTTATTTATTTAAATCCTGACCTACATTTCACGGACTCCATTTCGACATTTTAATCCAGATGTCAAGAGCAGAAAAAAAGTTATAGGATGCAAAAATGAAGACAAGAATTTCATTTGCCTATAGGAAATCAAACAATATTAAAAAAACTTTGAGCTAATGCTTTATATTTAGTTGATCCTAATTTATCTTTAAGTTAAACACTTATCAGCAAATTTTTTATATTTGACATTAAAAGTTAAATAATGTTGTGCTATTAGCGTGCTCGGGCCGGGAGTGCACTTGGACCACTTTTAGGGATAAGTTTCAATCTCCGGGACTTTCCTTAATGCACTTTTTGGGCAAAAATTTTTTTCCTGAAAAATTCTTTCCAAGGCCATATTAGATGATTAATAAATATAAGCACACATAAAAAAGAATAATGTAATTCTAATAATAATGAGTTGTTTGAATTAAAGTTTGAAACGTACGATTTCAGCCTGACCTTGGAGGGTGAATCGGAACACAGCATTGAGGGTGAATCGGACCATCTGACTTTTTCGATTTCATCTATTTAATCACTAAAACATTTTCAATTTGAAAACCAAAGTTTTATTGTAAAGTCAGAATTGTTTATCAATAATAAAAAAGTAGTTACTAATTTCTGCATAATGTCTCTAATGATACATAAATAAGAAATTGTAAAATAAAGCTGATTGCGGTATGTCGTTCACCCCTCTCCGCACAAAAATTGTTGGACACTTTTTGGGAATTAGGAATATAAATCGGCTTATCCTTAATATATATTATTGTAATTTTTAATTAATTCCAGTAATCTATTTAGTATATTAATAAATTTATGCATTAGTAAAAAATTGTCAATAATAATACGCAAATCCGAATGCTAATCAAATGGTGGTCCGATTCACCCCATCATCAATTTTTACCGCGGGGTGAATCGGACCAAGTTAGGCCCCTGATTTAGCCACTAATACTGTTGGAACAAAATTTAGCCTTTTCGCCAAGGTGTTTTTGTTTAAAGGTAACATGACTCGGTGTATTACACTGAAAAAATAATTAAAAACCATCCACAATTTTTTTCATTCGAACAAAGTTTTTAAAAAAAAAAACTCTCACGAACGTATATGAAATATGGAAAGTACTGAAGGGCCATTTATGTACCCCTAATTTATGTATAAATTTTTTTTTTTAAATATAAAAAAACTCTCTAGAAGAATTAAAGATTGATCTAAGTTTGAAAACTGGTAGTTTACTACCGCATGGCTAATTTTTAAAGGAGTGCGAAAAAAATATATAATATATTTTTTTTATTTATTTTTTTTTTATGTTAGAGTGGCCCAAATTCACCCCTCTAAAAGAGGTGGGCCCAGTCACGCCGCCCGACGCGTCGGGCGCGGGTGACTTGGACCACTTTAGGTATAACTTCGTGCTCCCGACTCTCCCCTTAATGGCACTTTTGGAATTTTTTTTTTTTTTGAAAAATCAAGGCCCTTATAAGGTGCTTCTGTCATAAGCACACAAAAAAAAATAATAGATGTAATTCTAAATAATAATAGTGTTCTTATTTTAACTCGGTCTTTGAATTACCGCCTCAGTCACACCCGACCTCGGAGGGGTTGAATCGGACCACACAGTTGAGGGACGACGTGAATCCGGACCAAATCTGGTTAAATTAAATTTTTATATTTTTAATTTTACTTATTTAATTATTATTTTATTCATTCATTTAAAATTGCCATTTGGAAAAGGCACTATTAAAAATATTTGTTATGAATTCAAAATTAATGATATAATAAAAAAAAAAAAATAAGATTAAAAATAAGGTGGTCCGATTCACCCCCCTCTCCGCGCAAAAAATTTGTGACACTTTTTGAATGCCATCTATTTATGATTAGCAATGTTCATTGTTTTATTTAAATTTTTACTTAATATAAGTAACATATTTATTATATTTGATAAATATAGTAAGTATACATAATAAAAATGTCAGTAATAAATAATAATAATATATAAAATACGAAAAAAAACAGATGGGTGGGCTGTGACAAGTCCAACCCCCTGTCCATCAATAATTTTTACGGCTGGGGAAATATGTGAATCGGACAAGTTGAGGCCCCGTGATTTAGCCACTAATACTGTTTGGAACAAAAATTTTACTTTGCCAGTTTAAAAGTTTAAAGCTCATACTCGAGTGTATACACTGAAAAAAATAATAAATAAAATTCCCAAACTCTAGTCATTATCACGAAGAAGTTATAAAAACTTCACATTTTTCAAAAAGTGAAATTCTATATTGAAGGGCATTTGCTACCCAAATTTATAACAATTTTTTTTAAAAACTATAATATTTTATCTTAGATTTAAAGATGATCTAAAATAAAAATAAAACTTGTAAGCACACTACCGCGTGGCTTATTAAATGAGCGAAAATGTTTTATTTTTTTTTTTTTTATTTTATATTTATTTAGATGAATGGACGAATCCAAACCTCTTACCTAAAGAGGCGGATGGCCCTAATAGGTCACTCATCCAGCCGACGCTATAGGAGACAAAATAATCATTATAAAATGACCTCGACTCTATAAGTTCGCGAAAACTCTTTTAAATATGAAACAATAATTTCACACTCGAATGGGTAAGGCCCATAACTTAGGGTTGGGGATTTTTTTTTGAGAATTTTTTTTTATTTAGTTTTTTTTTTTTTAGACACAAATGCTTTTTTTTAATTATTATTATTCTTATTAAAATTATAAAATAATACTAAATTATATATAATAGATAAAAGTTTTATAAATATAATTAATTAGCTTAATCTATTTTTTGATTTAAGTTAGTTTTTTAATTATATATATATAATATTACTGGATCCATTAAATGATTCTAGAGTTATACTCTAATTTTGTTGATTTCTTGATTAAAAATTGAGCTATGATAATAGCTACATTGATGAATGTTGTACTTATCAGATAGATGGATAAAATACTTATCATTTAATTAAGGGGATAATTAGATTAATGTTTTTTTTTTTTTTTTTTTTTTTTTTTTTTACAGTTGTCTACCGAACCTATACTCAAGGAGTCAAGACCCTATTCATGGATGGGGGGGTATGGTTGCACCGGCCACCAGAAGACGTCAACAGACTAAACGTTGAAATAATTACGCAGATGAGGCACAGACTCAGGTCATATTGCAAGTTGGGAGAATTAAATTCAGCAGCGAAACACAGAAGATGAGGTCAATAGAATTCTTAACAGAGAACAGAGGTGGTGGGAAAGAAGGAAGCCAAAAGCACCGTATAGTCAGAAAAACTGACTGCATCGAGTTATGTCAAAATATCAACACCAAAACTCAAATGTGCTCAAAACACAGCACCCGAGTGCTACGCAGGGTGACGGTAAAGGGTAGGGGGTATTATCAATAAATAGGTGGTACTATAGCTAGAGGTAGTGATTAAGTTCCCTCAGAAGCACTCACTGCGCTTACTGCGTATATATATAAAGGTACCTGTATAGAAAAAGAGTAAGGATAAATAAAGCACAAACATTACGCTATATAGGCAGAAGATATAAGTAAGGGTCAATATGAACTGTGCGGAAAAGTACAGTAAACAGTTATAAGCCTTGTGAGCCTATTTGAAATCAACCCATCCAGAAAAGTACCGTAGGCTAGATGTTAAAACTACCCATTGATGAGGGAACCCCTCCTCCGCTTGATAATGAAGAGAGGACAAAGTACTCCATACAAGGGCGGCCGAAGAGGCCCTTGGGTATAGCTGGAATAACGAGTAATAGAAGGAAAAAAAAGTTTGGGACTCGCAGTACGACATACAACCAGAACTCCAGTTCTATTTTGAGGGCCACAAACCCTAGCAAATACGTTAGTGTTGCATTTTACTTTGCCCCGATTGTGTATGGTGATTTCAAAGGTTTCCAAGACATAAATTTTTTTGTTTAGTTTAAGGCAAGGAATGTTGTGGGGTGATACTTTAATTAGATCAACAGGAAGACTGAGGACGGAGAGAAACCTGGTCTCGAAAAGGAGATAAGGGGAAAGTCGCGTATGAAGTGTCTTCAGAAGCAGCGCGAAAAAGACAGTAGTGTTTTGCAGTAAAGTGTTTGGATGTTTTTTAAAGATATATGCGCTATAATATTAGTCACAAGGATTCTAAGACGATTACCCCACACCACCGCACGAAAGGATTAAAAGTGAAGAATTCTATATATCCAGTGAAATTCAGCTGGGGGAGAAAATAGAAAACTCTTCAGAAAAAAGAATTAAACGACAGCTGCGCAATTCTAGTAACGAGGTGACGAATCGTAAGCCTGGGGACGGGAGTCTTGAAATTGAGGTTGCCAGTAATATGAATTCCAGGGTCGAACGTCTGTAGATGGGCATGGAAGATCGAGTAAAGGCCCGTTATTATGTTGACAAAAAGTAAAAATGTAGAAAAAAAAATAGATTATTAATGAAAATAGTGTTAATATATTTTAAATGAGTAGGAGAGTAAGACAGACTCCTGAGGAACCACCCCACTGATGCTGCAAAAAGAAAGGAAGTCAACCCTCCATGTTTTATCAACAAACAGTTTTTAAAAAAAAAAAAGGGACCGATATTGAACGTCGATTTGAAAAATATACTAGACATAAGTAAGCCAAAAGAGAAGGAGGAAACCCAAAGGAGGGGAGCTCGTTTTTGGCAACTGAGAGCAGTGACGCGCTGGTCTGCGCGATTCATCCGTGTCAAATCCTGTTGTCTAAATCCTTATTAATTTTACAGTTTAAAGAAAATAAAATTTTTGTCTTGCCCCTTACAAAAACACATAGAACAAAAAAAGGGATTTGCTTAAACGAATCTGCAAGTGATTTTTTTATAAAAAAGTAAAAGAAAATTTATTGGCAGTTAAAAAAAAAAATCAGTTGATATTAAATCCATTCTATGATTTTTTGTCTGCCAACCCTTGCTCTAGAAATCGTAGACCTGGGGATAAAATAAAAATTTGTAACAACTGGGTAAGGTACTTTAACTGTTAGAGGAGGTATATTATTTAGATTAACGAAGAAAATTAACGTTTAAAGTGTGAGAAACTGGACCTACAAAACAAAATGAATATTAAACTAAACTGTTTAAGCAAAAAAAATTTAAAAAAACATTTTAAAACAAAGATTCACAATAATTTCTTATACTTTACTGGATTTGCAATCCTCTAATTACATTGAAATATTGAAATGTCGCGTTTAGTTTGCAAAGCAAGCTTTCTAGCATAATTACAGAATGGCTTGACCACTGAAAGAATTTTTTACTTAAAAAACCTTAACGTAACTTTTCTGAACTTTAGAAATTTTTGAACTTGTTAAAAATTTTTTCAGAATATAATACGTATGAATCATGTGATTATTCTTGCTTTGACTTATTCCCTGAGTTCAAAATTTTATAAATTGTCTTCATTCTCATGGGAAGGTGATGTTTAGGTTTTCTTAAATTAACTGAACTTTCTTATCCTTTAACACTTACGTACCCTGCTTCCTAAATGAATGCTTTTTTTAAAAATTAATTATTTTTTTTTCTTGTAGATAAAGATTAAAGATTTTTTTTTTTTAAACTTTTTGATTAAGACCCACGGTTTTTTTTGAACTTTTATTTTATAATTCGCTCAAATTTTACTTGTTATATAAATTTATTGATTCCGCCTTTATCCAAATTATCTCTTATTCAAAACTAAGAGCCACTAGTTAATGGTATTTATGACATTATATGCCATTTGGTATGTACTCTAATATGAGACTCCTTGACTTTTTTGTTGTATATTATAAATCAGACAAGTTTTAAAATAGATAGATAATGTTTTAAGTGTGTGTGTTTGTATCTTGTAGGCGGGTGGTAAAAAGTTCGCGAAAAAGTTCCCTTAGTTTTTAATGGCCGACCGAAAACCAAAAATCTAGGGTTTCTCCAGGTACATCCCATAATATATATATATATATAACTAGGTGATTAGTATATACCTTTAAGAACAATCATAATTAATTATAACAAATTTATGGTAAATTTTCTCATAGCTTGAGGAGTCTATATAAGTTTCAAAGTTAAATTAAAAAGGTATGAAATGATACTGCTAACTCACTGAGACAATAGAAAGCAAACGAAATATTTGTAGTGTATGCCAATGGTTTTATTATTTTCTGCATTCGAGATAATATTCCCTTTCCAATAACATAAGTAACTAATAACAATTAATGGAAATTTTTTTTTATTTGTTACTTACAACTAAGTACTGTGTTGTATTATTTTCGCTTTGAGATTAATAGTAAAAAGTGATATTATATAAAAACAGTGTAAATAAAATCAAAATTTAAATGAAAGTGAGAATTAGCTAAATTTATCTTCCTTTGATATAATTAAAGGATAAAAAATTTTGGACAAGTTTTTCTTACTCATCTAGTTTTAAAGGAGATGAATTGCACAAGCTTAAAATTTAAAAAAAAAAAAAAATAGTTTTTTCAACTCTATGCTATATGTGTGCTTACTGTTTACTATTTAGGCAACCAAGTTCTATGAGTCCCGCTCTTTTCAGTTAATTGTTAATGGCTAGTTACTCATTATTGATCAAAAAAAAAATGTTATTTTCTGTATAATCCCAAAAGTATTTAGAGATCTTTCGCAATTTTTGGGTGTATTATGTTCTAGAAAATACATTGATTCTCCCTTTTTACATACCCAATTTTATTATTACTTTCCTTAAATACTGCTCTTGGGTTGAATGAATTTCCATTAAATGTTATTTTGACCAGTGGCGTCTTTGTTTAATGATAATGTTTTTAAGTGAAAACCTACATGTTTGCGTTTTTTTATTAAATTTATTTTTTATTTTGGTGGGAGGAACTTCTTTTAATAAAAGTGTAATAAAGATTTTATATATGTTCATTATAATATATTAATAAAATAAAAAAACTATCTTTTTATTTATAAAATGATTAAACATTATTATTAATAAATAATTTTATTTATCATGAATTCATATTATGACAAATCTAGATTTCAAATAATAATAATGAAGTAATATAATAAATCTTTAAAATAGGAAAATCTAATGTAATTAATCATGTATAATGTAAAATGTAATTTACTGATATATATATATATATATATATATAGATATATAATATATATATTTATATATTTAATTATTATTATATATTATTATATTAATATATATATATATATATTATAATATATATATATATTTTTGAAAGTTAATGAAATTTTTTTTTACATTTCTTAATAGTTAATAGGATAAGTTCAATTAGAAATTCCTAATGATAGGCTTCAGTCCGGAATTACCTTGAGTCACGAGGGGAATGTTTTTTTTTTGCGATTTCCGGCCGGAATCAAAAATTTCTATAATAATTGATGAAAAGTGTTTGAGTCTAAATATATAGAATATATAATTATATATAATTATATATATATATATTATATATATATTTAATATATTAATATTTATAATTATATTAATATATATATATATAATATATATTTAATATTAAGAATATATATATAGTTAAATATTAATAATATATATATATTAATATATATATATATATGATTAATATATTAATAATATAATAATATAATATAATATATACAATATATTTTTTTATTTTTTACGGATTATATAATAATAATATAATATATAAATATATATATTAATATATATATAAATATATATTAATATATAATATATATATAATATATATATATATATAATATATATATATAATATATTATATAAATAATATATTATATATTAATATTAAATATACTAATTAATATATATATAATAATTCCTAAGCAGGATATACTCTATTAAAAAATAATTTAAATAATAGAATTCTTAAATAGAAATAAAAGAAAATGTTAATAAGTGTACTATATTTTATGGTAAAAAGTCATTAACAACCTCTCAAAGGTTATCTATAACGTAATATAGTTTATATAAAAATAATGCTTTAAAATATAATAGTTTATATTTTGTGTAATTGATGAATAAGCTTTAGAGACAAGCAGGACTCTTTAGGGAGACAAGCTGCCGGGTCACCCAATTCCGAATTTTAATGGAAATCCAGTTAATAGGGATATACTCTAAAAAAAAATAATAAATGAAGAAGTACTGTTGAAAAGAAAAACTTGGCTGTCTTTTAGGTGTGAATAAAAAAGTGTATAGGTAATTATTCCTAGTATTATTGACTTGGTTCACGTAACTTAGTTATTAATTAAAATAGAATAAACAGACTCTCCACAGTTTACTAGACAATTGACTAAAATAGTAATGAGGGGGGTTAAAATTTTCTTTTTTTTACACGCATTTGATTTATTATCTTTTATTGATAAGTAATTCACATAATTCTTCTAACTTTTTAAAGTAACATATCTATATTATTGAATTAAACGCTCGGAAAAATCATAACAATTGGGCGCATGTATTATTACCGTTCGTTGTAAAGAGGCATGAGGATGTATTACCCATGAGTTTGAGAGAGAATGCGTTTCAGGAATTATCGATACATCGATATCGATATTTTTGTTAAAGTAATCGATGTTCTGATTATAGACAAAGTGAACGTAAATAATATCAAAGAAATAAAAAAATTTGTTAAAAATAATGAATTTCGAGTAAATACAATAAAAAAAAAAGTACAAATTAATATCACACAAATACAAAATTTACCACTACACACCCCGACGAACTATATATAATATACCACATTGAGTATCTATATACTAATACAGTATATAACTATAATATATACCAAGTACGATGAAGTATAAAGAGTATATATATATATATATGATATACTCGATATAATATAATCACAGCCCATATAGGCGGGCTCGCAAGCCGCCAACGAGCTGTAAACAGGTATGGGGGAGACATTTTCCATAGCCCCCATAAGCGGGGAGGAGCCGAGGCATTCATCGGAGAACCGCCCCGGCACATCCAACCTAAGACCTGTACAGAGCCAGGGGTTTCCTGCGGGCATTCGCAGCCCCTCCCCGGGAAGGGGGGGAAATAGTCCTAACATGTCCTATCGTTCCCCGGAAGGCCGAGAGACCCTAACTCCTGCCATCGGGCGGTCTACCCTTGGGGTCCTAATACCTGCATTAAGTTTAAAAAAAAAAATAACATCACCATGGTGAGCACACAGAAGATAAAGTTATCCCATTAAAGTTTAATTATTTTAATAGCATAAGATTTCTTAATTATTGTAAAAAGATTAGGTGTTGGTTTAGAGACACCCCGAATGGAGTGTAGTTAAATCCGGTCTTCCCCGATAAAGAGTATATTATATAATATATATATATATATATTATAAAATAATCTTATATATTTTTATAATATAATAGTTAATATATATATATTTATATATATATATTATATTATATAATAGTATTATATATATATGTCAAATTTTTGATAATTTATCATGATAATGATACTCACGCGAGTCGCATCTAATTACCGACTCAACATATCTTTGTATATTTGTTGTTATAAGAATATCTCAATATAAAGAAATAAAGATTATTAATAAACATTAATCTTTTCCCTTTCTACGAAAATCGACGCACGTTCAGCTATAGAATACCAATACTTAATAATCTTACAAATATATATATACACTCAATATGACAATCATAACACGGATAGACTTATATATAATATAATATATACGTAACTATAGCTATCTAGCCTATACATAGTTATTGATATGCATATAAATAGTCATTCTTAATTATAATAATATAATAATATATATTAATGATTATTTTGTTCAGTGTTATGTGAGAAAGAAAAAAATTATTGTGCGTAAAACTAAGTTTCCTTTTTGATTACTGCTACACGACCAAAGTGTCAAATGGTCAGAAATTGATCTCAAAATATATACGAATCCTTAAAAATTATGTAATATCATAATTAATGATAATACTTAATTCGATTATAAAATAGATTATAGTATACTATCTATTATATTCATAGCGATCAAACTAATGTTTAATGAGTGCAAAATTTGAGAAAAAAATACATATCTTGTTGTACAAAATATAAAAACAACTACAAAATTTTTCGATTCATTTTTCCATTCTTATTATTATCATGTATGATTTATATATTATATGTATAATATATAGTGCATTTTAATTCGAGGTGGGTATAAATATATATATCTAGGGAATTGAGGATGAGGTCGATGAAAAAAGATAGGCGTCTCGACTCCCGAACTATCCGACTTAGTCTCAGGAGTCCGCTCTTTAAAAACAACCGACTCTGGAGTCGGAGTCGGGAGTCGACCTATTTTTTCTCACTCCCCATCCCTGAATATATATAATATATATATATATGATAAGAATATATATAATATATATATATATATATATATAATATATATATATATATATATATATATATATTCATATACTATATCGATAATATCCGTATTCGATATATATTTCGATATCTTGAAATCGGTCAGAAATATATATCGATACCGATATCTATCGATACTATATAGATAATATATATATATTATACTATAAATATATAATACGATATATATATTATATATGATTATAATATGATATATATATGATATAGATTAAAGTCATAAACTTTACTAATAGGCAATTAATTAGGTCGACTCCCCATCCCTTGCGATATAAGATGATGACATATAATAATTATAATATACTATATATATATATATGTAGATAAATATATATATATATTATAATATATAATATATATAATATATTATAAATATATTATTAATAGATATAATTATATATATATTAATATATATATATATATATTATATCGAATAGTATATCGGTATCGATATATATAATTTCGATTAATTAATTGAGAATCGGTCAGAAAACAATGCTTTCCTTTTAATACCAAATAATTATTTTATATTCACTTACAAGAAAACTATGGTATTAATTATAATAAGATTATTATATATTATTTTATATACATATTATAATATAGATATATATATAATATATTATATATATATATATATTATTTAATATATAAATATATATAATATATTATATATTAAATATTATATAATATGATATATATAATAATATATTATTATATATATTTATTATAATGAATATACTATTGGACAAAATTTAAGTATTTAATGACAGTAGAAAAGGTTACGAGTGAGTACGTTGAGAAACAAAGCTGCGTGTAGATGTTCGGTATTAGTGAGAATACGTGAACCGCACGTGATTTAATAATATAGATATTAATTATATATATAATAATATTATATATATATATATATATATATATAATAGTACTATATATACTATATATATATGATATATATACTATATATTATACTGATACTTATATATATAGGATATTATATTTTACTATATATAGTTTTATATAATATATGATAACTCCTTCTATCGGGGCGGTCTACCCTTGGGTACCCACAAATTTAAAAAAATTCTTATTTTTTAAACTAATGGGTACCATAGTTATTTTTTTTTAAACTAATGCGGACCCCAAGGGATAGACGCGCGCCCTGGAGAATTTTGCCC
>JABUQX010057263.1:0-71590 GCA_015478945.1 Trachelipus rathkii | reverse complement strand
TATATTTTAAGAGGAAACTAGTTTACTATAATTATATAAATAGCTTTTTCAGCTCCTCTAGATTTTTGACATAATGACATTTGTTTTTAATCTCGAGTATACTGTTGAATTAACAAAAACTTGTACAATATATATAATATACTAACTATTATATATATATATTATGCACGGTGCATATATAATATAATTTTGATATATTCAATTTTATAAAATGGTTTAAATAATATGACATTTTATGTGGAGTGTTATATTTAATATAATGTGTCTATGGGACGTTTTTTTTACTCACATCAACTCACTATTTAATTAAATCAGAAAATTATAGTCGGATGGAGAAATAAAAGTTTACGTATTCTGTTTGGAGAGAGAGGAGAGAGAGTAAATTAAGTGAAGAAAATATAGAGAGAGAGTAATAGTAAGAAGAGAGAGAGATGAGTAGAGTAGAAAGAGTATGAAAGATGTAATGAGGAAATGTTATGTTGCCTTTAAGAATTAGTAGATGATTAGGTATCAAGTTCATATTAATTTATAGAATCTATACAAGCCTATTAATATATAGGTATTTTAGTCCAATCACAATTCTCTGATTTAAATGGTCATAATAGGGTTACACTCATATGTGGGCAATTTTACTAATCATATCTATTTAAAATTTATATAGCACTCAGAGATAAATAAGTTATTGTTTACGTATTTACTTTGCAGTTCGTTGTATGTTTTTTTTATGTTACTCTAGAATGGTAATATTGCTTTTGGTACTGTGATAAAAAGTATTAAGTTTATATATATATATATATATATATATATTTATAATAGACAGTTTCCTTTGTTATATATATACGATCTGCTAAGTAATAAATATTATACCATAATTAAATTGAAGCATCCAACTGCTCCAATGTTACTTATATTATTTTTACTTGTTTTTAATGATTAGCTTAATATTAATATTTAAACCAAACGTGTTTGAATATTAAATAAGTATATTTAATACTGAAATAGGTATATTAATATTGATATCATATATATATACTATAATACATCGGGACTATCATCTATTATTGATTCTTGTTATAGTGTTTTAATTTTTATTATTTGGACAATATAATATTTTGATATTAATCAATATTTTGTTTAATTTGTTAACATCTGTGACTAATTAATTAACTTTAATTATATTAATGGTTTTCTAAAATTTTGTATGATTTTTTCCTCATTGAATTACTTTTATAATTTCTTGGATTCGATCTGTAAGAGTAACAAATTAGTATGCTTCATATGGATCTGTCTGTAATAAGTGATATATATATAAATGTAAACCTCATTAGTTCATGGATTTATTAGAAATTGTTGAGATGAGCATAGGTTTGATTTTATATTTGGGTCATAACGCTTAAATATATCTGTGATTGTATTATAGGTGAGTTATAGTATAGTAACATTAATTATATGGTATATACATACTTACGTAACATGCAAATGCAAAAGTATAGGTCAAATATATACTAAGAACAACGTAACCAAAATTTACATATAAAATCTACCCTGAAGTAGCGGTATGTCATATATATCATTAAGGAGTAGACAATAAGAGTGAATATAGTACAACTCAACCAACTAACATGAACCAGATACCCTGTTAAGTTAGCTGTAAGTCGTAGCTGGTGATCAAATAAGACTGTCAAATGGTAAAGAATTTGTCTCACATGATAGGAAGAGGTAAAGCTCAGTATGGTACCTTAGGTAAATTAGGCTCTATCAAACACACACTCACGAGCTGCGAGCTACACGCACCACGGATCCATATGTCTCCGCAGACCACAGCAGTGGGTGTGTGCTTAGCAATCAGGGGTAAAGCCCAAATCCGACGTCAGGTCGAATCCCTTCTTTCGGTTCAGGGGGACTGGCAGCAAACCGGTAGCGTACATGGCATCCAGCCTCACACGACACCGCGGATTTCCTCCATTAAAGAGAGGTACGCACACGGGAGAATTAATAACAGATAAAGCAGAAAACGTGTCGCACTATGTAACCGCGTGGGTGCTACTTAAGTATTATCCTTGCGACAGCTATTTAATCTGGAAATAACATCAAATGAGCCTCAGCTCACGTCGAGTTATTATTTCCTGTATTATCTCGTACGCAGATACGAGTAGAGTAGACAATCCGCGGCTATATACTACGAGATACCCATCACGGGAGAGTTTTTGTATTTTTTTTATAAACACAAGGTCACCCTATCTTAAAAATGGGTTTATATCACTACAATCTCTCTCTCTCTCTCTCTCGCTCTCTCTCTCTGCCCTCTTCCCTCGGTGTCTCTCAGGTGTCTCCAGGTATGTGGTTCTGTTCTCCGTAGGCTATGACAGTTGAGAATGTATCCTTCTCTCACTCATGCATCTCATCCTGCATCGTCTCTCTGCTTCCATCTCTCCTCTCTCAGTCTTCTCCTCGGCTCTCCTTCAGTCAACACCATTCGTGATTATATATTATATTATATATATAATAGTATTATTATAATACATATATATTATATTATAATTATAGTAGATACACAAATCCACCGTATATATATATTTATTTTACTATAATATATGCTTTATAGATATATATTATAAATATTATACTATATAGGTATATATGAGCATGGTAATGGGGTTCGTGCATTTTTTGGCCAAGGGCCGCTGAATCCTCCCACCCCATTGTACGGAGATATGATGACGCGGACCGCGTGAGGGTCACGGTCACAGGTCTCATGAAACCGTATAATGGCTGATTTTTCTGCTCTATTGACATTTTTCTGCGCTGTTGAGTGTTGGCTATACAAGGGGACGGTAAGGGGGCCTTTCTTTTCGATTTTTCAAGTCATGTTTCGTTCTATCTACTGTTCTGTTCGATTGTATGTGTACGCAACTGCACCCCCAATTCTCCGGGGATAGGAGGAAGATGATAATAAAATATATATATAATATATTAGTATATTATACTATTATATATTCTAATTATTTATTATTTAGGCTATTATTATTTATATTATAATACAAATGATCATAATATAGTAATATTATACTTATAATATATATATATATATATATATAGAGTATATATACTTATATACCTCTAGGGGTAGACACGACTCTGAAATGGGAAATCTGCATGTGTTTAAAAACTTACGCACGAACCAGAAGATACCGGCAATCTGGAATTCTACGGAAAGAAAATAAGTAGAAATAGGGAATATTTTTTATAACTGCATCTTGCAGCACTAAAACCATCTCGTACGACCGTAAGAACTCCCTGGAAGTAATCTGTCTAATAACTTCTAATTTTATAAGAGTTTCGGATATTAATAAGGAAATTTAAATAATAGAATGGTCATGCGCATAAATCTATCGTGGATGAGCGGAGGATTATGTTTGATCACTCCGTCTAGTACATCTATGAGAATCCTATTGCATAGTTGAATTAATTGATATAGTAATGCTATGAAGTTATTTATCTATTATTATTTATATTAAATATGATTTAAGTTAGTTATTATTTTTGTTTAATATAGTAGTATTATTTATTATATTATATATTAGATTAATGTTATTTATCGTATAAATATATGATTTGGGGTGCTCCTTCAGAAAGTCTGTCTTTATATAATGGTTTTCCTAATTATAGTTTTTATTCGTGACTTTGCTCACTTTCAACATGCGAGTATTTAAAAAAAGCATTCATTTGCTAGGCTTGACGAGGGTTAACATCACGCCTATATATATTGATATATATATATGATTATTAGGCCTATGATATATATTAATTATATAGTATATATGATATTGGATATTATGCATGGTATATATATTATAATATTAAGGTATTATATATAATTATATAGTATATATTATAGTTTTTTTATATAGTAAGTATATTATATATATATGTATTGTAATATATAGCGTCTTAATTTGTTCGATTTGTGATATCCGTTTTTTTTTATTGCAGAATGAATGTAGTTCTTGTTTTGGTCTATTTGTGTTGCTTGAGGATCTCAATGTGTTGAAGTAAATTTATATTTACGCGTATGATTTGTTTAATATATTCTTATCTATTATGCATCCTTATAGATGAGAAATACGCATTACATAAAAACCTTTAGAGTTTCGGGACTTTGTACATGCGACACCCGTATGTTCTGAGTTAAGTAAGGAAGCTTGTATATTATTTCGTTCTGGGAAGTTTAGATAGAAGTAATTTTCGTCTGTTGTTGCTCGCCTCTTTTTTCTCAGAACTTTCGCTAACTGGGAAAGAGTGTGTTATTAGTGGTTAGAGATATATTAAATATTTAATTTGGAGACTAACATCAATAACAATAATAATTGTGGAACTATTAACAAAATAGTTCATCAATAAGGCACCCAGTTCTCTCATCATAATTTAATTTCATTTTCTGCTCTCGCTACAGATGCGTCCCGGTTCCGCGAGGCGAAAATGAATTCGCACCATATTTATTACAAGACTTCTTACAGAGCTCCTGGAAGGTGACTGGAGAGAAGTGGATGCGAGAAGAGAAGAGGAGAGGCTTCTTGTTAGACTTTGAGGAGAAAAGACATTCCTACCACGAAGCGAACTCTGAAGTATGTAAAGTCCGACGCTCCTTTCTGGGGGGGTGGGGGAGGCTCTGACCTTTGGACCATCCAGGATGTGGCTGTAAGGCCCCTAGCTTTAGAGGTGTTTTCGTTGGGGGGAGACTGGTGATGGACAGCGCCCTTGTCTGAGTATTGTGGTATGCTTGATCGTTGTGTGCTTCGTGGAGAAGGTTAGGATTGAAGTATTGTGTCTTGTTGTGGTTCTTTTTTAGAACGATTGTTGGGGGTGGGCGGGGGTTTTTTGTTGGTTGGGTGTGTGGGGTGGGTTGTTTTTGTTTTGACACGAATGTGTGGTTGGAAGGTTAGCTGTTATCAATGTTACAATTTAAATTTTTTTTTGGGAGTTTCATGGTTTTATTATATTGGGAACTAGTTGAACATATAATATGTCATGCTAGATAGGCCGTTCCCGAACAATTGAATTTCATTGGTCTGCCTGGAAGATGCCTCGAGTTTCGGGGGAGCGAAATATTGGCAGGTGAGGGGATATAGCAAGGAACGTTCTACAGAGGCTCGCTAAGTACTGAAGAAGATGAGTCTCAACAAGAGATAAGCTTTCTTCTTGAGCGTTGAAAGGGAAGGAGAGGAGGTTCTACGGGGGAAGGCGGGGAGCTGCTGAGAGGGAGAAGTCCGACGCCTGCATTTACCTTTGAACCTCCAGGAATCGGCTGTTAAGGCCCTGCTGTTAGAGTTTTGTTCGTGACGTTGGGACGACACTTTCTGAGAAGGGTGGGACTTGATTTGTCTTGCTCTGGGAGGAAAGGATTTTAGGGAGCTGGAAGTATTGTTTGTTTGGTGTCTTGTTTTTAGAACTTTTTGAAACATTTGTGAAGTTACTTTAATATGTGTTAATATTTTATATTTTTTTTTGGCTTAGGTGTTCATCGGGTGTTTACTTATGAGATCTGGGTGGAATGATTATACGAGAAATAGGGATAATAATAATAGATAGATAAATAGATGTGTAACTTGAGATAATGGAATAATAGATAATGGATATATATGAATAAGGTAATGAATATGATGGAAATGATGTAGATAATGAAGGTAGAAGGGTATGAATGATGATATAGGATAAGTAGATTGGGGGGGGGTGGGCGGGAATAATAATCATAAGAGAGTAATAAGAGAGGAATAGAGTAAGAAGATAATGAGAGAATAATATAATAATAATGATACATAATAATAAATTTTAGATTATAATATATAATAAGTATATAATATATATATGGTATATATATATATATAAGAGTATATAGAGGATAGGAGGGTAGAGTATGTACAAGTATATAGTATGCGGGGGCCTACTACTACTACTATATAAATAATATTATAATTAATATATATATTATTAATTAAAAAAAATTAATAATTTTATTTGTTATTAATATTTATATATCATATTATATTATTATATATATAGTATATTTATATATATATATACATTTATTATATATACTTAGTATATATTATATTGTTGCGGCAATGAGTATTATGGTAACACTAGTAATGATGAAAGTAGCTATTATATTATATAGTATATTATATATATATATATTATTTTATATATTGATATATATTATACTACGTTATTTATATATTAATATTTATATATATAATATATTATTTTATTTTTTTATTTTATTTATTTATTACCCTTGACCTCCTCCTTATTTGTGGGGGTCCATTGTCAATCCCCATATTAATTCCCAGCGACCTTTCCAACGAGGCGGAAGCCACAGTCTTTTGCAAGGAGGAATGCTTGATAGTGTTTCTGTAGGGAGTGTGAGTGGGGCACCTTAGAAGGAGGTGGTAATCGACTGTTTTAGCTTCTTTGTTAGGCATTCTTGCCGACTGAACTGCGAGAGGTTGGCTGTCTTGTGGGTCGAAACCTGTGGTCTGTATTTCTGGAGTGTCCTGGTGATGATTCCCTGTAATCTTCAAGTCTAGATAAGTGAGTTTGCAATCTATCAGTGGAAGTGTATTTTGTGGTTGCTGATCATTTCAGAAGGGACGGGAGTAATATGAGTGTATTGTGGTGGGGGCGTTGTTGGACGATGAGAAGTTCTGAGCAGTATTTTGTGAAAATCGTTTAACACTATTAATTGATATTCTAAAAAATTCAATTAGAAACGACCCTGATGTTTCTGAAAGAGTTCGGCAGTCAATGAGGAGAGGCAGCGGAAGAAGGAGAGACTTTAAACGATGTATAATGTGATCTTGTGTAGGTAGTTTGTGGCATTTTTTGGTGAATAAATAAAATATTTTCTGCTGAAAAGTTGAAATATTAATGATTATCAACTTTCTAATCGACAATTTTATGGAGCCTTTAAATACAAACAATGAAGAATAGTTTTTATTTATTACATTACATTCCTTTTAAACGCGTATTGCTATTGGCCCCTCGAACATCCATAATAAAAAAATCAAGAGTAAATAAACGCACAACTAAAACTATATAAATTTAAGAAATTCCAGTTTGCCCTTTAAACAAAAGTAATTTAAAAAGTTAGGTGAAAATTAGTGTTTTGTTAATTTTTTGTTATATTTTATGTTAGGATCATTTTAACGGGCAAAAATAACTCCAAATTTGTCGTTCTACACCAGATGTTGTTCTTTCAAGCGACATCATATAGGTCCTATATAAATCTGGAATAATATTTTTTATTATGGACAGAGTGTGTGAAAACCGGAGGAAACGAACAGATGAATAAAGCGCAAATATCTTATTATATCTCATTATCCTTTGTAAGCATGAGGAAATCTTATTCGACTAAAATGGAAAACTTTTCCTGTTTAAAGTTGTCGATTGAATGAAAGCAATTTGGGTGGTTTTAGAAGTGCGATCGCGGCTCTTCCTTCTTGTTCTTTACATTCTGATCACGTTCTAAAGGTTGCCACTTTCCTTATTAACCTTTATAAATTGAAATAATAGAATATAATTTTTTGAAAGATTCTCTACTCATTCATCACTCTACGATCTCCACTTCTGCGTAAACACATCTCATCCTCATCACTTCCATTCATATTTGTTTCTCGGGGTCGCGTGCCTCTCTCTCTTCTCTCTGCACTATCACTCACCTTCACTTTCACTCAACAATACACGTCACAAAACGGTGTTTTTTTGGACCCAAAAGAAAAGATCACATCTACTGTGATAGATCTTCTCTCTCAATACTCATCTCTTCATATCATTTGGTGCTCGTCTCGGGTACGTTCGTCGGGGTCTCTCGTCTCGTCGCGGGAGGTTGGGGTCAAATGTCAACAGAATAAAAACGAGTACCTTCAATACTCATTCTCTCAGGATCTCATCTCACATCACACATATCACCCGTTTCACCCCGCCGTCACAGCGTCACCAATCAAAGTGGGAAAAGAAAAGTTAAAAAAAATAAAGTGGCGGGGGTCAAGTCGAACCATCACTCACGGGTCACGGGCACCGGTCCACGGTGGGGGTACGTCACGGCGCATCGGTCAGTCGCTCGCGTCTGCGTCTCGTCTGCTCGTCGTCGTCTCGTAGGCTCTCGGTGCGGTCTCGCGGCTGCGGGTGCTCTCGTCGTCTCTCTTCCTCGGTCTCGAGTCTCGTCTCTCCCCTCTCTCTCTCTGGATAAATATATAAATTTTGTAATACTGTCTTTACAGCAAAAATAAAATATTTGTTTCATTATAAATTTGTTATCACTTAAAGATCACGTTATTATCACTTGTATTTTGTTTATGAGTAATAATAGATTATTCAGCTAATAGAATATAAAAATTCTATGAAAGAATCGTGTTCGTGCTATTTCATTCAGTTTTATGTGCGACTTCATTGGAATGCTATGAAAGAAGATTATTTCTTATAATTATCCTCTATTATATATATATATATTATTATATATCGTTATCAGCTGACCCTTGGGGAGTATTTAATCTCCTTATATATTATCTTATTATACTAACATTTGAAATAAAATATAGAAACGACATTTTAAATATATATAATAACCGATTAGGTAATAATATTCTTTAACTTACTATTCTGTTTTGGGCCGGGATATATAGTGGGGGGGTAGGTATAGGTAGGGGGGGTTTACTACCCTCATATAATATATATATATATATTTACGAAATTTTTCTAATGTCCTATATTAATATATATCGTACACAAACATTATTGTGAATATAATAAAATATATATTTTACCCTAATCCTGTTACGTAATCTATTTCCGATTTTCTAAGTCCCTTTCCTTCATCTTTTTTCTTCACTCTCATCTCTATACCTCTCACACACACATAATATTATATTATATATTATATGAGGTATTATATTATTATATTTATATAATAATTATAAATTGGTATATTTTAATATAATATATATAATAATACTATGCTCACCTATATATATATATATTATACTACCAGAGCGCAGGAGTAGGGCGGTAGAAGATAATAATATATAATATAAATAACTAAAACCCTATAACTAGTAGTAACCCATCTAGTTATATAACCCTATAATATCATACAAGTCACCGAATTAATTTATATAAATTTATTTAATAAAATATATATATATAATAACGAAAACGCACAAAGAGTAGGAGAAGAGAGGAAGAGAGAGAGAGAAGAGAGAGGCCACACTATTGAGGAGAGGGAGAGCCAGAACGCACCGCAGGGGATTATCACAGGATTGTATAAGTATACCAGAAAGCACACACTCGCTGACAAAAAAAAACGCATAGATTATTGATGTTGAGCAATATATTACACAAGAGATTGGCTGGAAGAGTCTTGACTTTTGGGTAGTTGCTTTTTATTGCAGAAGGCTTTTTGTTCCATTCACTCCTTAATACCACTAAAAAAAAAAAAGTTGCCAATACATGGTTTAAATAAATAATGCCATTTTTATTCATGCCCCCTCGCAATTCTTCAGAAGGCACGTCTAGCTTTATATAGTATATATTATTTTATTCACCCTATATATACTATACGTATTATATATATTATAGTAAATAATATAATACCTAATATATAAATATACTCACATGATATATATAAATATATATATGATAATACCTAAAATTCTTTATATATAATAAAAGTATATGTAGTATAGTGAGTATATATAGTGAGTTGTATTGATGAGGAATAAACAGGAATTTGACTGACAAGTCTGTTGACAGACCATTTTCTCTAATATTTTGCTAAGACAGGATAGGAAAATAGATTCCTCTGTAAGAGTCGTAACTGGTTATCCTGGTTATTTGAGTTGATGATGGTGGGGGGAGGGAGCCGGCGGGGAAGAGATGAGATGAGAGTCACACTCACACATATAAATAATCCTGCTAATAAGGAGAAGTAAAGTAATAATTTTTTCAATGAATGAGTAATAATCACATAATTGAACGTAATAGAATAATAATTTTTGTTAACTTTTCAATCCTCAAAAAGGGGATATTTGAGCAGGTGATAGTGTCCGGTGGGTCTCTCGCAAAACCCTAGCTCGGGTGTGGACTACAAACGAAAAAAAAGACAAATACGGTGGGAAAACATCAATTAGCATAAATGTAGACAATTGGAGAAATTCCGAATGGTAGTCTTGATCCTTTTCCACATAGGCCCTGACACACCACCTCTCCACCGCGCACACCCTGGTAAACTCCACACGAAACTTGGGCGGAGGGACAGGGATGAAATAAAATAAAAGTAAAGAAACATAGAATAATCCAATAAAGAGCGAGAGTGTCGTTATACTTGGATTTATTGGCTGTAATAGTCCAATAATGGGTGAGATTATTGTTATACTTGGAAAAATTGGCTGTAATAGTCTAATAAAGGGAGAAATTGTTGTTATAGTCGAGCCTATTAGCTGTAATAGTCCAATAAAGGGAGAGATTGTTGTTATACTTGGATCTATTGGCTGTAATAGTTCAATAAAGGGCGATATTGTTGTTATACTTGGATCTATTGGCTGTAATAGTTCAATAAAGGGAGAAATTGTTGCTATACGTGGACTTATTGGCTGTAGTTGTCCAATAAGGGGTGAGATTGTTGTTATACTTGGACTTATTAGCTGTAATAGTCCAATAAAGGGCGAAATTGTTGCTATACTTGAATCTATTCTCTGTAATAGTCCAATAACGGGCGAAATTGTCCTTATATTTGGACCTCCTATTGACTGTAATAGGAAATCAATGCTTCATTCTATAGAATAGAACGCTTTATAAATTAGTCAGCTAAGCTACAGAGAATATTAGTCAGTTAAGCTACAGAGACCAGAGAAACAAGGGGATATTGTAGAATCTCTTGCGAACACCCAGGTGAAAGTAAACTTAAATTAACAATTTCATGATCTCTTTGTAATTTTTGGCACCTTTGCCATTTTAATGATGATTCATTTTCATTAATTGCAAATAAAATTTATTTATTATCAAAATTTTGACATCTAATACTTCCTAGTTATTCATTTCATGAAAAAATAGACAAATGAGAAAGACGTTCCTTTACTACATCTTAAAATGATATTATTTTCATTATTCTTATATTATTATTATTATTATAGTCCCATTTTGCCATTTTAGCAATCATTTATGTTAAAAAGTTGGCAACATATGATTAGCTCTTGAACTCTGGATGGTTTGAAAATCTTTCGAAAATAGGAGTTTTCACAGAATAAATGTATTATCTTATGGTTAAACGTATTTTTTCTGATTATTGATTTTGATAAAATTTTAAGTTAGCTTCATGCTATACAAATTAGTGATAGTTTGCTAGCGCAATCCTCAAAATTAAAAGGCTGGGCTGTAACACAAGTTTTATTGTATAGACTCCTTTACTTTTTCATGCGGAAATTGAACAATATCTTTAGTGCAGTCCCTTATATTAAGAAATATATAAAGCTCAAAAAATATATACTACTTTTGCGACTAACAGTCGGTCAAAAGCGTTTACAGTTCGTGCTCATGAAATATGAAAGAGCAAAAGTGATCAGGTGATATTTTCAATAGTCTAATTCCTATGGTAAGTACCTTGTATATTAAAACATTTAAAACAATTTCTTAAAATTTGATATATAAAACATTTAAAACAATCTTCTAATATGGCGTGCTTCTAATCATCGATGAGATTTTTAAAATTGTTTACGAAGAATTCACATATGTAATTTAAGTAATTTATGAAAAATTTATGAAATTTATGAATAAAAATAAGTTATAGTAAAAGGTTTGTATATTGTAAGTAACTGATTGATAAAACTAAATACGAAATAGCAAAGTCATTAGCTAATATTTTTTCTTAAGTAATTGTTACTATTTATTTTTTGATTAGAAGTAGCAAAGTCATTAGCTAATATTTTTTCAATTTATATATGCAAGTAACTTATACTAGTTAAAGAAAAGTCAGATAAAATGTTAAGAATAAACAATCAGTTATGTAAGGATGAATTGGTGTAATTCTATTGTATATTTTATGTAATATGGAAGAATTTCTGGCAGTGGATTATGAAATTTTATAAAATTTGGTTTAAAAATTTGTACAATTATTCTATTGCAAGTCCCCAAATCAGTATTAATTATTAATCTTGTTATGTTAACTTGTCAAGTTAAACAATTGCTTCAAAATTTGTATGTATACAATAACAGAAATTTATGTGGGGGCAAATGTACAAAAAATGTAAACTCAACTACTCATTTAAAATTTCAAGCATTGGTTGGAAACACTGCCGGATTGGCTCGACTCAAAATTAAATAATTTTTTCCCATGTCCACCACCAAACCGATAATTTACACCAATAAATACGAATAAGGAGAAGACCTTTTTCTTCCCATCGATAATTAACGTCTCCAGAATTTGTGCTCCATGTCCATTATAGCACGCCTTATTATTGGAAGAGCTATTAATTTAAAAACCTGATAAATGATCTTAAACAATCAGTTTATTGATATTGCTTTTCATCTTTTGTTCAACATAATTTAAAAGCCGCCTGTCACAAGTATATATGATCATGATGAATATTAACAACTAAGCAGCTGATCCTCTGGAGAGTCTGGGAGCATTGGGACAAGGTCGGATCGAAGGAAACCAAAATACGGACAAGGATCAAGGTAAAGAAGTGCAATCCTGTATGTTTTATTTCCTTAACACATTGGCCCTGCCACGGGATAATCGGTAAAACTTCTCCGCGGAAGGCCACCGTTAAGATTTTTGGCCATTATATAGGTATTATGATTAGTATGAAATCCCATAGCTGACTGCTGCTCTTTGCGACGGACGTTATCCCTGCCGGCAGACGCGACGTGAATTATGGTAGCTGAAATTCTGTAAAGGTACAAAGATATTTACCGAGATATTGAAAATTTTTATTGTTTTTTTTTTTTAATTTCACCCCAGCAGCCGTGTTCAATCAGCCCTGCATTCACAGCCGTGGAAACAAAACCCTCGCGCGCCTCAGAATGCATCAGACTACACGTCGCGAGCTTCGAATCCTATTCACACATATATGTGCAGCATTGGTCCATGTCTCACACATGTGTGCGACAGACCCTGTGTCGCACATACATGTGTGACATCTATTTCCTAATGTTTTTTTATATTTCAGAGCTAAAAACGCAAAATTATAAATATTTCAGAGATAAAATATAAAATAAATAATAATAATAAAAAAAAAAAAAATTTTAAAAAAAAAAAAAAAAAAATGTTGTACCACCACCTAAACTCTCTCCCTTACAGTTATTCCTCAATGTAAGTATATATTATAAATATGATATACTGGTATATTATGTTATATATATATATATATATGTATATATTATATATATATGAATTGTTAAACTATTATTGTTATATAATATATATATATATATATATAATATTCCCATTTCAGTATGAAACGTAAAACCTAGAACGTAACATCTCGGTACTGGCCACAAGACTATAGCCAAAAGTTATCCTTACGGCCACCCTATCTTTTGATATTATTATATATTATGTCTCACAGATTTTGTGTCTATGGCCTCTATTCTCTGTACTCTGTGTCGCTAATTGTGATTGGCCGCAAATGAATTCTCTATATTCGCGCACATATGTCTATCTTCTCTCATAAGTGTTAAATTCCTAAACTTGAGATCGTTTAACTTAAATTTCATTAACACCTATTGGTGATATATAACTCTAATGTATTAAGAGGCTGTATAATTGATCTATATATAATATCTCATATATATATATGGGACGTAAATTAATATATATTAATAACGCCAAACTAATGGTTATTAATTTTGTTATATGGGAAAATCGTTAGTTGTAATATATATCATGGTTGCATGAGAAGTTATGTCTTATAAATTCTCTCTTAGAAAATGGCAGGGGATTCAATTATGCAAATTTTATTGTAAATTTTTGTTAAATATACTATAATGTTTTATATATTATAATCTTTTTATGTATTTCTAGAGATGCAGTATATAGTGCTTCACTGTGTACGAAAATAAAAGTTCTTTAGCCATAGTGGTAGTTTATTTTTTGTTCAGATCTTTATTTCTGTAAATGGCATCTCAGCGGGATTCGACCCTGCATCTTTATATATATTAATAATATATTATATATAATATATATATATATAATATATATATTATTATATATATATATAATATATATATATCTTATATGTATATTATAATGATATTATAATGATATATATTAATGATATGACCGTATATATATATGAGGTATATATATAGAATTATATAGTATTATAGATATATTATAATATATATATATAAATTAGTATATATATGTTAGTTGTATATATATATATATATAATATAAATATATATATATATTTATATGTATATATATAATATATATATATATTATATGTATATATTTATATTATATATATAATATAGTATTATATATATAGTACTTATATTCAATCACATTTATGAACATTCATCAATGGCTTTATATGTCAATATTCAGCAAGTATTTATAATAATGAATTTATATGCATTAATTAATTAATAAAGATACATGTTTGAGATTGGAATCAATATTTAAAATTTAATATTGTTCTTGAAATCTTTTTTCAGAAAACTAACAAAAATTTTCTGGTAAAAAAAATAAATAAAAATTTTTAAAAATTAAAGCCTTTAGTAATTATAGTACTTAAATATATATATATTCTCAAATTCTAATCAGTTAACATTAGGTGCACTAATCAAATAATGGATAAATTGAAACTAAAACCAGAGTGTGCTGATCTACTTAATTTTAATAAAGGATGGACATCGAACAAAAAGCTTGAGAATAGTACCTCCATATTCTCTGATTTCAATGAATTTCATTATCACTAACTATACAGTCACTTAGTTGGCATGCAGTGTAGAGAAAAATTAAAGTCATTATACTAAGAAAATGTTTCAGAAGATGTGGAAGAAAAGGAAACGACTTCAACCTAGGAGAAAGAGGTTTGGCATCAACAAGTACACAAAAAGACTATTAAATATCAATTTTATATATTTCATTAAGATCATTAAGAGAAACTCTCATTAAGAAAAGGGTACTTATTTATTTCACTTTGCTCGTGTGACAGAGGGGTTTGTTATGAAAGAATCCCTCAAACGAAAGCAGGTGTGACCCATTGAGATCCATAAGATGCCCAATAAGCAGTCTTGTTATGGCATGTTCTCTATCTCTATTCTGTGCACAGAGTGTTAATATATCTCCTGGATAAAATTGTCCGCGATGGATGATTGGCTAAGGAAAGTTACCAGAGCTGCCTGCTCTCTTCCAAAAAATTGCACCTCTGCTAAGTGGAAGGTGGAATAGCCATGTCGACAACTTCTAAGGGAAAAATATTCAGATGTAGTTGATGACCAGGTTGGCCCGAACTTGACGGATACAAAGTGCAGTCGTGCGATTGACCAACGGAATACAAATGTGGGGAAGGGACCCAGTGGAAAGTGTAGTGCTCGTGACCCTTGGGCTGGAAGAAGCATATTTGACGGTGATTGAGTAGCGAATGGAATATGTTAATTAAATTCTTCCGGTATTTGGGGGGTGGTGAATGATAGATTAGTGAAGACAGCACTAGAATCAGAGAAGATGTATGGAATAGATGAGGGAGAGAGATGGGGCGCACGAACTAAAGCTGGTAATGCCGCTGAGAAGTAGCATGAGTTGGTTCCGAGAGAAAGGTTACTGAATGTAGTGGAAAGAGTACCAATTCTGCATGAGGGAAAGGTCTGAGAAATACACTGCAGCTGCTGCAAATGAAGTTGAAGGCCGCGTGATTGGAAGCCTTATGAACCTTTGAATCATCAGTATACACCTGAAAATGTGTTCAGTAGTTTTCCAGAATTTCTTGAAAGAGAGATTACCTCAAAGTAGGAGGACCATCCCCGCTCCAAGTCAGTAGGAAAGCAAAGGTGAAATGAGCCTCCAGGTTGAAATAAGGTCTCCAGGCACTTTAAAGATGTTGGGGAAGCAGAAGAATAAACCACACTCCCATAATCTAATTTGGTTCTGATATAGATATAAAAGTTGAGGCATGCACTGGGAAGCACCACATTTAGTGGCTGCCAAACGTCTTATCATATTTAGCCTCTTCAAATACTGTAACTGGAGGCCCTGAAAATGTTGCTTCCAAGTGAGAGAGGGGCCATCAAAGTTGAGCCTCCAAAATTTGTTTAGTGGCAAACAGTGGCGGCTTGTCCATAGGCACTGCAGAACTGCAGCCCCCCTAAAAATTTCAGAACCAAGCCACAAATACTAAACAACAATAATATATATATATATATTATATATATATATATATATTATATTATATAATATATATAATATATATATATAATATATACACATATATACTAAACAAACAATATATATATATATATCAGCCAACCTCTACATACCTAAGGGTCACAGAAAATCCTATAATCCCAAACTATCCCCCGAAATCAGTCAACTTAATTAAGCACAGAAACTCCCTCCGAAAACTCCGGCCATATACCACCACATTAACCACAAACCAAATAGCTAACCTAAATACACTCAGATCTCTAATTCTTAAACCACACAGCATTAACAAGTTTTACAGTAATACCTACAGAACAAATATCGTCACACATAGATAATTAGAAAACCTGGCAGGTTATCAAAAAACTAAACAATTCGCAAAACAACCCCCCACCCTCACACAAATCCCCATCCTTGCCCGACAACTCCCTCCCTTCCTCAAAACAACAAGCCAGACAGGCCTCGCAAAACACTTACGCTAAGGATCTCCTGAACCACACTTCACCCCAATAATAGTGTTAATAAAAAAAACAACTCAAAAAACTTCCTCAGATCACAACCCTCCACTTCCATTTACAACCAACATGATATTAGAGACAATCAAAACCCTTAAAACAATTTCTACCAGCAAACCATGACCAGACTCAATTCTCAAATCTTGCACCTGAAACACCTCAGGAGGCAAAGCCAAATTCTCTTATCACAGAAATCTTTAACACATCATGGGAAACTCAATTATATACCCTCAATCTGGCAACAAGCATACATTCTCCCAAAACTTAAACCCAAAAAAAGACCCAATTCCCCATCCTCCTATCGCCCAATCTCTCTTCCTCTCCACCATCAGCAAACTAGCTGGAGAAAACCTAATACTAAACAAAATATTCCCCACGACATCACCCTCCAGAATTCCAACTCGGATTTAAAAGCAATCATTAACCAACAACAACAGCCCTCACCTTCCTCACACAACAACATAATTAATGGCTTCAACAATCCCCATCACACAGATCCATACTTACAGCCATCGACATTAACAAGCCTTTGACACTGTCCCCACATTAAATCCTTATACAAAAAATCCTTCAATCCCCCTAGAAAACAATGATAAAAAATGGCTCTCAAACTTCCTCAACCCGACTCGATCCCGCCAACAGTCTCCATGTTGAAAACGCCCAAATCAGACTCCATTAAACTTCACAAAACGCGATTACCACAGGTGCCATTCTCTCTCCATTCCTTTCAATCTCTTTACAAGCAGATATGCCCACCCCTACCAACCATTCCACCAAAACAATAACTTACGCAGACAACATCAGTTCTATTTCCCAAACACCCACTTGTAAAATTACAGCCCACCAACCACACCCAAGAATACCTCACATTATTTAGAAATTTGGTTACACACCACTAGAATGACAGCTTCCCCCCTGTAATACCTCCATTCACCCTCCTTAACACAGACCGCCACCACATAACACATTCCACCCAATAGTTCTACTTCTGAACAACAACCCTCCCCCTAAACAAAACCCAAAATATATTAGGACTTACCTTTACGACAAACATATGACTTTCTCCCCCCACATCGACCAATTACTTCCTCAACCCAACGGAAAAACCCCATCCTAGCAGAATTCCTCTCCCAAATCACAACCTTCAGCGACAGAAAACACACCCCTACCACAATCTACAAACAACTCAGAACAAATATAAACTATGGCTCCCCCGCATTGTTCCCAGCACTGTCACAAATCCAATTTAAACAAACTACAAGTTACACAAACCACTGCCCTTGGAATAATCACTGATGTACTAAAACAACCCCCACCAGCATTTTACACGACGAGAACATATCCTTCCCAGTCCCTACCCACTGTTTAGATGGGGAACACAATCTTTTTCAGAAAATACTCAATCCATAACCCATCCATGCCACCCAAATACTCTACCAACCACCCCAACCCCTCCTCACAGCTAAACTTTATAATAACACGACAACAAAACATCCCCCCTCCACCCCACAGGTCTTGGCTTACCCACATCCATACACAGTTAACTAACACATTCCTACAAAAACCGCCACAATAACAACTTACTAAACAACACCCATCCCCCAAACATCTTCCCTATAGAAGAGAATCACTGTCCAGAAGATACCAAATTAACCTCGCCCGAGCAGATCAGGTCACCAACCAAAACTCATGCAATATAAATTCATGATTCAAAACTAGACAAACGTTGTTTCCCCCATCTGCCAACTAGATGTCGTATATTCCCAGGACACAATGAGGGCAACTTCCTTACTGAGTGCCCCGCCCTCGGACGCCCCCCGTACCGCCTTCGCTGTAACTTCTTCTTCTCAACCTGTGGAACCGCCCAAGAACAGTGGCCGGCTTTCTGGGGGCGGTGTGGCCCCTCCAATTAAGGTGGGGCAGGGGCAGAAATATATATATATAATATATATATATATATATATATATATATATATATAATGTATATATATATATATATATATATATCTATATATATATATATAGATATATATATATACTATATATATATATAGGTAATAGTATATATATATATAATATATATATATAATTTTTGTCGAACAATTTATTCCATAGAAAGTTAATAGGACTTGAAAAATTCTTTTGCGGTGTCCGAAAAATCTCCCGAATCTGATCCAGTTTAATTTTCTTAAAACCTTTGCCAATTTCCATATAAAATGCAAACAAGAAATCTTCATAAAGTTTGTTGATAATCAGAAGGTGACGGTTTCATAATTGTGGAATCTCCATTGGTCCTAATTATTTTACCCTATGGGTTAAAATTTAAAATGTTAGGTATAGTAAATTCATATTTTAATGCTTCTAGAATATATATACCTATATATACTATACTATATAATATATTATACAGTATATAACTATATATATATAATATTACCTATATATATATATAATACGGTATATATATATATACCAGTAATATATATATAGTATATAATACTATAATATATTATATATTATATATATATATATATATATATATATATTATTATATATTATATATATAAGTATTCATAACAGTTCTCAAATCACCCTTTCAAATCACCGAAAATGTTTCTAAGTTTCAAATATAAAATTATAAGTTCAGAAAGAGATCTTAATCTGTTTTAAGTTATAGTTTTTTTAAGAAAATTGTTTGGTGGCAAGCTTCTGGCATAACTAATTCTCAGAAGCTTGCTACTAAGAATTTTCTTAAAAAAACTTATCTTAACTTAAATTTTCTAAACTTGGAAATTTTTTTGAAACTTTAGAAAATTTTCAGTGATGCGAAAGGTGATTAAACAATACAATTCTTTCCAATATAATATATATTATATATATAATATAGTATATATATATTATATATATATATACTTATTATATATATACTATATATATATATATAGTATATCATATATCTAATATATATAGGTATTAACTATAGACAGCGACCCACCACATTTTGGACCAAAATTTTTTAAGTTCAAAACAAATTCTAAAAGTTAAGTTAAAAGTTTAAGTTAAGTTAAGTTACGTTTTTTAAGAAAATTCTTTTAGTGTCTAAGTTTCTGGAATTTATAGCCAGAGCTTACCACTACAATAATTTTTTATTATAAAAACCTAACTTAACTTAACTTTCTGAACTTAGAAATTTTTGTGAACTTAGAAAATTTTCAGTCTCAAAATGTGTGGATCGCTGTCTACAGTATTATAATATTAATGTTATATTAATATATATATATACTATATTATATATATTATATATGTATTAATATATATAATATATTATCTATATATATATAATATATATATAAGGCTAATCTATAACTAAAGCAGCACTCCCCCTTTGCACTAAGAAGCCAGCTGAGCCTGCCATGGTGGACAAAGGGGAACACCTGACTTAGCACGTATTTCTAGCCTTCGACAAGGGAGTAGTCCTATAAAAGGAACCCTCTGTCTTTCATAAAAACGACTAGTTTTCAAGGTACATTTGGCTCGTATATTGTAAAATCGCCTGTTGGTACGCGCAGTTCGATCGTGCTCCAGTTGCCAAGATCCTTCAGTGCTCCCACCTCTAAAGCTCTCTGGGCATCTAGAAGAGAAGAGTAGATAAAGATGCACTTAAAATTAAATCATCAGCATATGCCACAACTTTAGTGGAGGTAACAGTTAGGAAATCAGAGATATATAAAGCAAGCAGTAAAGGACTTGTGGCAGATCTCTGTGGGCCAGCCTCGCTGAAGAAGCCACATCACCGACTCTGACAGATAGATGTCCCTCAAGTCCCAAAAGGGCTAATTTATATATAAGTGGCCCATATTTGAGACAGAATCAAATGATGCTTCCAAATCAAAAAATAAACCAAAGTATATTACTTATTATGAAAACCTGTATATATAATGTGCTCAAGGGTCAGAAGACGGTCAGTGGTATCCACACCAGGCCTAAATTCATACTGAAAGGGAGAGAGCAGAGAAAAAGATTCCAGCCACCAACACAAATCAAGCCTGTACCATTCTCTCCAAGAGCTTACCATTGCAGGAAAGCAATTGAATAGCACAATAGCCCTAGGGGGTAGGCGAGTCCCTATTAGGTTTCAAAAATGGAAGGATAACTGATAACTTCCATTGTAAGGAGTCAATACCCTGAGACCTGCCAGCATTGTAAGGGTTCAAGAGTGTGTCCTTAGAATCAGAAGAAAGATGTTGAAATTTATTATGAACAAGACCAGCCCCAGTGGCCCTACTATCAGGGAGGGAGGACAAAGCATAATGCAATTCAAAAGTTGTAAAATTATACCCCAGGAATGAAGACTGTTCAAGTTCTGATTTCTTTATATAAGCAGCAAGGGCTGTACTGTTAGGTATAAGGTCCCCCAGTTGGAAGAGTTGCTCATAATGATCAGCAAAAAAACAGCCTTCTCCAAATTATTGAGCAAGAGACCTCCATTCCAAGTCTGGGGGAATGATTGCGGGACATAGACCGTTGACATACTCTTCAACAGGGACTAAGTTCTTGACTCTGGGGCTGTGAAAGAGAGCTTGGCTCTTCGTTTGTTCCAGGTAAGAAACTTTCGCAAAATATTGTAGGGCCTATTCCGTTCCTTTAATACATCCTTACCCTCTTGGTTACGGCCAAAAAATATCGATATATCGAGACATCGATATTTTGGGCTCAATATATCGATATTTTGGCGATATTTTCTTAGGTGATATATCGATATTTTTTCTTAATATCGAAAGCCGATATTTTATTAAAAAAAATTTTTTTAATTAAAGGCCGGAAAAAAAGAATCTTTATCCCTCCTCTTCTCCGACACCTTCTAGAATGTGTAAATCTACTCTTTATTCTCCCCGATATAATTTTCGTTCCTCCCTCGATAAATTGCAATGTTATCAATAAACCAAAAATTAGGGTTTTAAACTTTTCGTCTTTTCGAGAACCCAAAAAGATAGCTGCGTTTCCCGAAGCCCGACTGCAGCCCGGGCGGGCACACAGAGCGCATATGCAAATCTTTTTCCCGAGCCCGTTTGCGCACTTCTACGTCACGTAAACGTCACAGTCAGGCGACCGTTGTTAAATCCTCGATTTCGCGAATTAATAAACGGGCGGGCTGTGGAAGGATACTTTAGCTGCATTTCCGAAGCCCGACTGCAGCCCGGGCGGGCACACAAGCGCTTATGCAAGTTAACTTTTATATTAAGGATACTAATATATCGTATCATTTCATAAAATAGATACATAGGCCTATAAGCATAAGAGTATTGTTTACAATTGTCAGCTGATCCGACGGGCGCGCTCGGCCGTTTCCAGGTACTCGAATTTCCTGTTCTCTGATTGGTTAATGTAATTTTTTTTAATTCGAAGGGTTTCCGAGTCGATTTTGCACACCGACTGCACTCGGGCTTCGGGAAACGCAGCTAGTAGCTGCGTTTCCAGAAGCCCGACTGCAGCCCGGGTGGGCACACAGGGGCCGCATATTCATCGTTTCCAGAGCCCGTTGCGCACTTCTACGTCACCAAACGTCACGTCTAGGGGCCCGTTTGTTAAATCCTCGGTTTCCGTGAATTAATAAACGGCGGGCTGTGGAAGGATACTTTAGCTGCATTTCCCGAAGCCCGACTGCAGCCCGGGCTGGCACACAAGCGCTTATGCATCGTTTTCCGAGCCCGTTTGCGCACTTCTATGTCACGTAAACGTCACAGTAGAGCCAGTTGTTAAATCCTCGATTTCGGGAATTAATAAATGGGAAGGCTGCGGAAGGATACTTTGTTTACAAACAAATTTCTTTACAAAACATGTGTCGGAAATGGCTTGCCAAAAGTTTTTTAATATTTTAGTTAACTTTTATATTAAGGATACTAATATATCGTATCATTTCATAAAATAGATACATATAAGTATAAGAGTATGGTTACAATTGTCAGCTGATCCGACGGGCGCGCTCGGCCCTTTCCAGGTACTCAAATTTCCTGTTCTCTGATTGGTTAATGTAATTTTTTTTCAATTCGAAGCGTTTTCGAGTCGATTTTGAGCTCGTACGGGCTGCACTCGGGCTTCTGGAAACACAGCTTTTGTTTACAAACAAATTTCTTTACAAAACATGTGTCGGAAATGGCTTGCCAAAAGTTTTTTAATATTTAATGTAAATAAAATATTAAGGATTTAAATAAATCGTATCATTTCATAAAATAGAATACATATAAGTATAAGTATTGTTTACAATTGTCAGCTGATCCGACGGGCACGCTCGGCGTTTCCAGGTACTCAAATTTCCTTTTCTCTAATTGGTTAATGTAATTTTTTTCAATTCGAAGCGTTTCCGAGTCGATTTTGCACACGGGTTTCTGGAAACGCGGCTAGTGAGAGGATGGGGATGGTCAAAAATCGTAGTACATGGTTAAATGGCACATAAGCTGAGTTTCCTGAAGCCCGACTGCAGCCCAGGCGGGCACACAGGCGCACATGCATCGTTTCCAGAGCCCGTTCGCCACTTCTACGTCACAGCCAGGCGCCCTTTGTTAAATCCTCGATTTCGGGAATTAATAAACGGGCGGGCTGCGCGGAAGAATACTTTGTTTAAAAACAAATCTTTTTACAAAACATGTTGGAAAACTGGCTTGCCAAAATTTTTTATATTTCAGTTAACTTTTATTAAAGGATACTAATATATTGTATCATTTCCAATAATAATAATTAATATAAGTATAAAGTAATTGTACAATTGTTGCCAGCTGATCCAACGGGCGCGCTCGGCCGTTCCAGGTACTCAAATTTCCTGTTCTGTAACTGGTTAATGTAATTTTTTTCAATTCGAAGTTTCCGAGTCGATTTTGCACACGGGCTGCACTCGATCGGGCTTCTGGAAACGCAGCTATAGTCAAATAGTCATTCTGACTCTGTCCGGCGTCCGCACTCTGCAGTTGATTTCATTTTCATCATTTCAAAATTCAATAATTCTGCATTCAATGTTATGTTTTAATTCATTTCATTGATTTCAGTAATCAGTATTCTATTCAGTATTCAGTGGATAGAGGTGTCGTATGTAATAGCTGCTAAGTATTGTGCTTTCTTTAAGTTTCATACTCATAGTATAAAAAAAAAATTCAAGAATTTTTTAGAGACAAGTTTAAATATAACGAGTGGAGAAAATATATATATATATATATATATATATATATATATAATATATATATATAATAAAAAAAAAAAATATATATATATATATATATATAATATATATATATATATATATATATATATATATATATACAAATCGAAATTCAAAATTACAATTATTCCCATAAACTCCATTGATAAAGATGCAAATAATATTTATTTAATATGCATTTAATCAAAAAGTGTAGAAAACCATCCTCATTTTTCAAAAGGATGCCGGATGTGCCGTTAAGTGAGGATGCGGATGCGGATGTCAATTTAGGTGCGGATTTTCATGTCATCACTAAATATATATATATATATATATATAATATATTATATATATATATATATATATATATATATATATTATAATATATATATATATATATTATTATATATATATATTATATATAATATATTTTTTTTTTGAGTTAGTGTACAGGACCCCCCACGGCTCAAAATGAAGCGGCCACACTGGGGTGAAAAATCAGAACCATGGGAGGGCCCTGTCATATAATATGTTTCAAATGTCAAAGAAAGTTTGATTGTGATATGAATATTCAGTCAGTCATAATAAATAAAAATAAATAAAATTTTATCCTTGTATTGTTAATAGTCCTTAAGATTATAACAAAATCAAATGCAAAAGAAATACTTCACTCTTGAGATAGCAAAAAAATAGTGTTTACTGCAAAGGTGGGAAGATTCAGATAAGATATGGGATAATATTTTAGAAGGTGTTAATGGACGTAAAGTAGGAAATAACGAAGCGAATTAGGGTTCCAGATGAGAACTAATCAATGAAGATATGATGAACAGATTGCCGGGTGTGGCGACGGCAAAATTTGCAAATGGAGGAGGGTCTCGTGACATATAGTGCTGTGAGTGATGTTAGTGTGGCCATACGGAGGCGTGCAAGTATCACTCATGTGTTAGCGCTTTCGTCTGTGGGAGGAAAGACCACTCACCGATGTTCGGCTTTAATGTTTCTGAGTTTCCTTCTCCGCCGATCACTCGTCAAGCACTCTTGCCAACAAGATCGAAAGCCCCGTCGGAGAGCAGGATAGTAATCAGTTGATGGGAAGGCGGCCTTGTCGACATGGCACATCCGGGAGGTACCTGGACCAACTCCGAGAAGAGGAGGCGGCATTTTGGCCTCTCTGTCAAGAAATTCGTAAATAGTTTTCTTTGACATCAATGGAGTCTGTGAGTAAATAATTTGTTTTCTTATACTAAACTGTCAGTTCTCAATATTTCTTCTACAGTAATTTCATAGTGTTTAAGAATAAGGGGTTTAAGCGCTTGTAGCGCGTAAGGGAATCTGTATAAAGAAGATATGAGTGAACTTGGTTAAGGATTAAATTTCGAGAAGGGCAATCATTATAGCCGTTACTTCTGCTGTAAAAACTGAGGCATAAGAGGGAACTGTTAAAGAAGATGTTGCGGTCAGGAAAGACAAGCAGAAGCCGCCCACCCTGAACCCTGTTTTAGAGCCGTCAGTAAACACTGCGAGTAATTTCATCGTGAACTGCGGCGTGAGACAGAAATAATGCTTTAACAGGGAGCAGGGAATGGCAGATTTCGAGAGAGATGTCAGAGCCAAGCAAATGGTAGGAGAGGGGAATAGGACAAGGGTTGTAAACCTTAGTTGTAAGAGAAAAGGCAGCACCTTTTGAAAAGGGATGTTTAGGAAATTAAGAATGTTATGAACTGTTTGCAAAATGGCCAGTAATTAGGAATTCTGAGGTACCTCCTGCAGAAACGGTGTCAAAGCAGCGGTATTGGGGTTTGAAAACGAAGATAACTTGTACATGATGTATTCTCTTCGAAAGAGAGAGTGGCTCACATTAGATTCAAACTTCAGGCTTCACTTGGGGGGGACGATTCGAAAAGCTTCCCAGTGGAGAAACGGATCGCTTCGTTTGATGGGATCTAACAGGTGTAAAATAGTGTTGTGGAGGCCTGACCCATATACTGCACAGCCATAATCCAGTTTTGATCGGATTAGGGCAACGTTAAGACGTAAAAGGGATTGGCGATCAGCACCCCAAGAATTTGAGGCGAGATGACGTAACAAGTCAAGGGTGCGATGACAAGTTGTTTTTAGTTGTTTAAATATGCGTGCATATGTTAAGTGGTCTCTAGATGAGCCTAGAAATTTGACCTGTGAAGTTACAGAACATGGGCGAACCATATAAGGTTAGGTTCGCTGGAAGAAGGTGGCAAGTTCTTCGATTCCCTTTTTCTTAAAAAGCATGGCCTGAGTTTTGTGGGAGAAAAATGGAAGGCATGGGAGCTAGCCCACGTGAAATATTTTCAATAGCTAGTTTAAGTTGCCGTTCGAGAAAGGGCGGCCTGGCACCGGCTATGTATAATGGTTAAGTCATAGACATATAGAGAAAAATTGAAAGTCGCTGGAATAGAGGTAACATATCAATTAAATCCGAGGCAAATAGTAGTACACTTTAAACACTACCCTGCGGAACGCCTTCACCAAGAGTAAAGTGGCGTGACAGAATAGGAGAGAGAACACCGAACTTGCATGGATCTGTTTGACAAAAGACATTTGATGAAAAGAGGGAGTTGTCCGCGAAAACCGAGAGAATGGAGTTTAAGGAGGATCCCAGTTCTCCACGTTGCGTCGTAAGCTTTTTCAAGGGCAAAAAAGACACCAAGAACCATCCCACCAGTTGAGAAGGCTTCCGGATGTCATGGTCTAGTTTTAACAAGGGGTCCGCGGTCGAACGATTTTTGCGAAAGCCAAACTGGAAGTTTGAAAAAGCTTGGCGACTCTCCGGAAGGACAGGGAGAAAGCACCCTGAAACCATTTTCTCCATTAATTACAGGTATGGCAGGTCAGTGAAATTGGTCTTTGGTTATCGCCAGCTTCTGATCTTTCCCAGATTTGGGAATTGGGATTACAAAAGCTGTAGTCCAAATAGATGGAAAAGAGGATTCGATCCAGATTCTGTTATATAGATCCAGCAAAAAATGCTGATGCTGAGGGATGTATAATGACGGGAGCATGTAATATACGAAATCATGTCTGAACCAAGAGCACCGTCTTTGCCTCGCCAGTGCAGTTTTGATACTCTGGAAGTGTAAAAGACGGTTGTAGGTATGATCTTCCCTTTTCCCTGTTGAAAAGTCTGGCAGTGGTGTGTCAGTTCTCAGTTTTTTAAAGGCTTCAGTGTAGGGAAATGAACTCGAATGGCGTAGCGAAGCTATAACCTACGATCGCTACCCCCGAAGGAAGCGGAGATCGTATCAAGTTATATCAGGCCCATAACGGTAGGACTGTGGGTGAGGAGTATTAGATCGACGAATTTTCTGTGTAACTTCCCACACTAAAGGAAGGGGAGTTGTGGGGTTAACAGTCGAAGTGTAAGTTGTAAAAATTGCTTACGCGTTTGACGATTAAATCGCCGAGATCTCGTTGCGGCTGCTTTAAAAATAATCATAGTTTGGGGTGTACGGGTCCTTTTGTTTAATTGCTTGTAGAGTTTCTTCTTATCTCGGTTGGCTTGTTCGCACTCTTGGGACCACCAAGGGTTGCCGACCGCCTGCCTGGGGGACCACCAAGGGATGCAAGCTTCCGCCTGCGAGATGACTACTTTCTGGAAGAAGCAAAGGCATCATCAACAGAAATCGGTTATTAAAAGGAGAAAGAGGATAGCTGTGGCCTGATAAAAAGGAGCACTCAGCTCGATCATAACGCCAGCCTGGAGTTGGTTTTTGCATTGGGCTTGGAAGCAAGCTCATTTAATGCTATTGGGTAATGACACTGCCGAATAAATATCAAAGCGGGACCAGGAAAAACGATCCATAAGGGAATGGGACAAAAGGAAATATCAATACAAGAAGAAGTGGTGTGTATCTAAACGTTCATTTATAGTTAGTCCCTGTGTTAAGCCATCCCAGGGAAAAGGGGGTTAGAAGATCTATTAAGATCTTGTGGATTTAGATGAAGTGACAGAGTCACCCCATAATGGGTGGCGGGAGGTTGAAGTCACCTAGTATAAACAACGCGGAGTAAGGGAGCTGTTTAAAAACAAGATCAGTTTTAAGTCGACATCGGCCGCCGCAACTTTTCTTTGCAGCAGCGTGCCTTTATAATCTGGAATAAATTTCTTGCCGCTACTTACCGCGCCGCTGCTTACCAAAGGGACTGGGGGATAGGGGATAGATAGATTTGTAAATGAGTATTCCTGCCCCTCCCTATCATCTGTCACATATTTCTATATAAGGTTAACGGCGATTTATTCAGATGGTTGAAGAAGTCACGATGACATAGTCCGAAGTTCCTGCACAACATATACCTTTGGTGTAACAATATGTTTTATTAGTTAATACGCTTGTACTTATATACTTCTGAAGGAATTGCAATTTTGCGCCATAGTTTCTAATTGAAGGAAGTAGTCCATGAAATGATTATGAAATATCTATGGTGGTGGTGCTATTAGAGACAATTGTCTCTATGTTGGCTAGGGGGGGGGGGGTTTAAAAAATTTTAGAGGTGGATACAGATTGAAGAGGGAAGGTTGAGGCGTGGGTCTCGGCGAGGAGGGGGAACAAAACCTGGGGGGCAAGGGTAGTCATACACTAGAGATTTGTTAGGTTGTATGACCTCTTTTAGGGAGGAGTTTTCAGATGTATTTTGGTGAAAAGAGCTTCACCATGAATATCGAGAGATAGTTGAGTTCAAACAAGTCCAACTTATTATGTGGGTTCGATTGGTCAATAGAAGAGAAACCAAAATGCTCGTGTTTATTAATTGGGAGTGGAATCAGTATCTGCCAAGTAAGAAGATTCAGAAATGTGTAAGGGATGTGGAGTTGCCTTCCATGGAACTGGGGAAGGAAGATGTTACGGAAGGTGTCATCTTTTTGAGAAGGAGTTGGGGTCGCGATAAAGGGTTCCAATATGGGATTCGTTGGATTGACAAGTTCCGATACTGGAGACTTTGCTAGTAATTCGTCATGGGAGTGATTTTGGGAGATTGGACGATTTAAGTTAGAAATGGGGACCTCTGGGGCTCCCTTCATGCCTTCAATAGAACCAGAGCGCTTAGAGCGCTTGCGGCGTTTGCGTTGGACAGTCTTCCATTCGCCTTTCTCGGAAGCGCAGAAAGTATTAGAAAGAGAGTGGTTCATCACATCAAGCTCCATTTGGGAGCTGTTTTCTATTTCATCTGGATATAGAATCCCTTGGGGAGCGCTGAGATGGGAAATTCAGAAAGAAGAATTATAGGAAGACTCGGAAGAGCTAGAGTATCCTGCAACCTATTAGAGGGTTCATTGGTAGGCTGGGTCCGATAGGCTGTCGATTGCCTGGGTAACAATCTATTAAGTAGTTTGATTTTGGTCCGCCTTGAGTTGGACTTAATGGCGAGGTCTCTTCTGAGTTACAGTTTGTTACGTCTGGGGTTAGTGGTGTTTTTTTGTTTAAAAATTCGGACGCTCTGTTTTTTAACGAATAATCTTTAACTTGCGATTATTCTTTTCTTTGCCTTTGGGGACATCTTTTTACAGGAATTTGAGTAACGGTGGGAGGTGAATCAAGAGACAAAGAGACAGTTCTTACATAAGTTTGGAGAACTCATTGGGTAGGCATGGGACAGTTGTGTCTGAAAAAGAAAGTGTTTTTCCCCAGGAGATTTGTGTTGGTGAACCAGCTCAGTTTCCATGCTGTTTGTTGAAGGTTAGTACTCGGGATAGGGTTGTAATGGCTTTTTGGACAAGAGAATGAGTCAAGGGCTGCTTTTGTTCATTTGAGGAGTCGGTGGCGTGGACAATACGCAGATAGGGTACAGTAGCTGCCTGAGTTTCACTGGGATTTTGGGGAGGAGTTCTGCTGGGATGAGTTTGTGTGGGTGGATTAGCAACGCTGGGGAGTGGGGGTAGCAGTGATTGTGGCGTAGGATCGCTTTTGGTCTTGTAAGGATATTTTTTCATCAAACCTGGCGTATGGCAATCTCTCTGCCTCATTTTGTGTAAGGTGCATAATCCAGAAACTCCTGTTCAAGGGTAAGATGGGCATTTGAAGAAAAGAGCACTGTGGGGTCCTCCACAGTTTCTACAGTTTGGGGTATTTTCCCAGGGAGTGTGAAATAATTCTTCGCAGACTGGGCATATTTTCACCGGTCCCCTACAGTATTTTTCGGGGATGACCCAACCGTTTGAATTTGAACAACGTCTGGGTCGAGGGAAAAACGTGCGAACACTGTAACTTGTAAAACCAATTTTCAACCTTTGTAGGTGGATGAGGGTATTAAAGGTCAGCATAAAAACGAGGATTGGGTTTTGTCAGGAGTTTCTCACGAGGGGGAATCTATAAACGTTTGTAACGCGAGAAATCTTTTCTGTGGAGATTTCTTAAGATGACAGTTGTATCTTCGTATTTTTGTTCATAAGAGTAAATGGTGCCTTTAATTGTTTCTAATTTTATCGGGAGTAGAAATAAGAGAAATATCAAGAGACGTTAGGAATGACAGAATAGAACTTTGATATCGGGTAGTAGTAGCTTGAACGAGATTGGACCCATTTCTCATTAAATTGACTGGAGGGTCTTCAACTCCATAAAGCTTTTTCAGTGCATTATAAGAAGAATGGTTCTGTGCTCAGTAAGAGCTTTGGAGGTATTGGATCGCAAAGTAATAAATCGGGAATGATGTATCTGCTGACATTCGGAGAGGGTGCAGCATATGGAGTGAACGGGAATGAGAACGACTGTGACGAGGGGCACCTTTGCCGGATTGGCCCGAACGTTTGGGCACCTGGGATGCAGAGGGCGTGCCAGGCGAACTGATCGCCGGAGACAGGCAAGGCCTTCCAGTGAAGTGGGGGGAAGACACGGCATCAATGTTCGAAAGTGCAATTCAAAAGAGTAGTCATTTATCGGTCCAGGTTCGGGAATCTTAAATCCATCAGGCTCCGAGGCTTCGTAAGGTTATCATGTGTATATTATATTAAAGGGTCCCCCCTCATGTGTGTCGAGCCCTATGAGGTTTGTGCCCGGAGGAAACCGCGCTAAGCGGCGGGGAGTCTCTTATTATAGATGTCCAGAGGGGTCAGGGAAAAAGACCAAAACCTGGTGCTGGTCGTGTGCACCGAATCACAAACAGGTTATGCGGCTCACACCCCTTCAGCACAGTGACGCAATGCCCCCTCCGTAAGGAAGGGTGTCATTGGCGTTCAACTCATCTACCTCTCTGGGGAAAGAAAAAAAAAAAAAAAAAAAAAAAAAACCGCCCATTCGCTATAGGACCCTGAAGGGCGGGTGGTATATCCGTATATCCCGCCCAACAGCATCCCAGAGAGCCCCCCAACCACTACAAGGTGAGCGATCGACTGGGGGGATATATATATTATATATATATATATATATATATATATATATATATATATATATATATATATTATATATATATATATATATATATATATAAAATCGCGTCTTCGTTCGTACATTTGTCTAATCAAGCTGACAGGCTTGAGTGGCATCGCTACCCACAGCCATGTTACTCAACAAAGCCAGTCGGCTTGGGTAGACACATGTACGAACGAACACTGATTCAAATCCAAATTTTTCCCGAGAAATAAAAGTAAATCATGTGATAAGAAATTTTTTCAAGTTTCATGAATACAAAAAGATTCAAATTACAGTATAATTACATTATAAAGATAGAAATGACTTTATATAAAAAACAAAAAACAAAAAAAACTTTCACGGTGGCAAAAGTTTTCTTTTATTAAGACTTTCTAGCGTATTTTATTGTTGGTGGCAGGTCTCTTTTCAAGCACCCACAGTAATCAGTCATCAAGTGGGAACCCCAGAACCCTTGGGACCATTCCTCCATAACTTTGATATCTTGGTGGAAATCTCTCCCCTTGTTCGTAACTTTCTTTTAATTGTTTTTTTTTACGATTTCTTCGCAATTATCTGCCCTAAAAAGTTTTCTACCAAGTCGACAAATAAGAACCAGGCATTTTTTTTATACATTCATTCATGATAGGAAAATTGCTGTCTTTAATTAATGTTCTTATTTGCAGGCAATTGAAAATTATCGCCTTGATTTTTTATCCTAATTTAAATTTGGTAATTTTGAAATTTTATATTTAAAACACTCGCCGTTCGTTTCTAAAGTTTTTTTACATATTGTTTAACGAGGCCTAGTTTGATAAGCAGATGAAATATAATTTTCTCTCTGCTCACTAAAGGTGGATTAATTAAATTTTTTTCTAAGACAGTAAGCGATGTTCTTGCTGCAAGATGTTTGAAATAATGTTTTGCCGTCCCATAAGCAAAGGAAGCGGGGATATTTAGTATAAATTCCTTGTTGTCCTAGCAGAAAATTAACCATTTTAAGGAAACACATATGATCCACTCGTGCTCCTATATTTGATAAGATTTAAAAACTTTATATGTTCATATTTTTCTTTTAATTTCGTTGTGCCCAACAGGTAGCGAGCCGTATAGATTGCTATTTTGCAACAACACAAACTTAAACTTTTTTTTTTCGAACTGTCTAAAAACAAGCACCAATCATTTGGATAGTAAGACTCAACCAAAATCTCTTTTAACAAACCGGGTATGTCGCAGCAATAAACTAAACTATCTTCTGTTCTAAAATATTCTAGAAGTTCCACTTTTCTTTTTCTGTAAAATGGAATGTGTGTGTGTGGTTGAAGTAAGCACGTTTTTCTCTTCAAGTCTTTTTTGGCAAGATCATTTAACCCGGCCTAGTAAAACTTCTGCCGATCGTTTTGACTTTCAAATACGCTGGGGTCAAAATCGGTCTCTGACTCCTCAGAGTTCATAACAATATCTTCAGGAACATCATCTAATTCTCGAGTTGGCAAACCCTTATATTTTGGAATGGGAACTGGTCGTATAGCGGTGTAGAAATCTGGGTACTCGATACAATGTTTATTTTTCCTGGTGAAGCCCAAAGTCTTGACAAAGCCAAGTAACAATTGGTCTAGTGGTTAGTAGACTCTCGCCACACCTGATATGTAAAAAAAATTGTAAAGCGTTAAATAATTTTATCAAAAGTTATCACCCAAAGATTTAACATTTCTGTGTTTCAAACTTATGCAATATTTGATATTCTTATAAAACCTTTCTGCAAATTCTTGTTTTTGTACCAAAGTTACAATAGCATTTAGGTAAGCTATAGTACACTAGTGATTAAATTACGTAGTTTAGTATTATGAAATCACAAACTTACCATCGGACCTCTAAATGGTATTTTTGAATCCGAAGCCTTTGTCTAATGTTGCAGTTTTTGAATGCATATAGTGCAGGCTTTAAGCGGAGCCACGTTTTATCTTGGTCCCTCAAATTTATGTCATAATAGGGTAAGAAAGTTTTTTTTTTTTTTAAAAAGACAGTTATATTTACTCGTTGATGTGCAAGTGTAAAATTCCACATATATAGCAGAACAAATCAAGGTTTTGTTTTTGAATTTGAACACTCTAGTGTGATTGTTCTGCCAATTTGTAAATGTATCTAAAGCTATTAATTAATTATTAATTAAATAAAAAAAAAAAAAAAAAAAAAAAAAAAAAAAAAAAATCTGAAATATAAACACAAAAATTGGCTTAAATAGATACTTATGAAATTAAACTACATACGCGAATGAGTAGGTACAATATAAATTACGTCTAATTAAATCAGTTATTAAATCACGATGACAAAATTAGTCACTAAATCAATTAAAATTAAACTCAACTGACTGACCGACCAGCTGACTGACTGACTGATATTTGACTGAATAACTCCGGAAACGAGTCGCTTTTATATATATTTTCGGTGTCGCTTTAGAATATTCTGCAGAAAACAGGAAGCTTCGAGAAAATTCTAGAATTATATGAGATTTATAGCTTACTTTACTAATATTAAAATGGGCTAAAACTTATACAATTTAAAAATTTTTGTAGGGCGTTTTATATAAATATAGACAAAATACAACAATACTATAACAATAGGTACAAATACCTAGATAATAACCTAGTTGCATATGTGTAACTGCAAAATTTTTTTTTGTTTTTGGAAGTATTGAGAAAAAAACCTTTCTATGAATACGATGAAGGAGGAGAGGTGCTGAGCAAAATCAGGACCTATAGAGCAAAACCGAGTGAAAATTCGTGCTCAGTGCACACAAATTACCTATAATTCATTTTCAAATCTATTTCAATAGACAAAAAATTGAAATTTACTCCCCAGTGTTATACATAGTAATTAACTTAAGGATCGATTTAAAATCTCTTAAATAATTTTATAAAAAGTATTACTGCAATCAAGTTTATAAACATGTATAAATATTAAAATCAACCATTTTAAATATTAAAAAACTACATCATTTGTTAAAAGATCTTAAGAGTACAATTTAAAATATCACAATAATGCATTTCCTACTTATGTGTATACGACTATTTCTTAATTAGTTGATATTAAAGTTAACTATATTTAAAACTAATAAATAGATTATTCTGTAAGAAACTAAATGTTCTGATTTTTTTAGGAAAAAAAATGTTCAATTCCTTCTAGAAAGATCCGGCATGCGGCCGGTATTGAAAATATCCTGCCAGAGTTGGGGTTTTTTGAAAATGCAGGATATCCGGCCGGATACTGATACATCACTAGTGTTTACACTCTTAGGCATAAGAGGATTTTCAGGTATTTGCTAGCGCCAAATATTTAATCCTTTATCAAAGTCCAAAACTTTTCAGGTATTTTTTAGCCCCAAATAAACCCGCCCGACAGCGTAAGCGCCTGAGTTTGGAGCTAACGAAACGAGCCGAAATTTTTTGCGAAGAAATGAGCGACTTGATCCAGTAGACTGTGATCAGCAATGTACCCACCTAACAGCCCATTTAATGGAAGATCTGCTTTTCCATTGAGCAAAATGATCTGGCCGCCCTGTCCGAATTCACCGACCAGTCTGAATAAGTTGTGCTTTCTAGAATAATTCGTTTTTTTTTGTTTTGTTTTTTTTGGGGGGGGGGCTTCAAAGCAATGTATTTTTCTCCTCCTCAAAGATTCGAAGTGTAAGCTTTTTTTTTTTTTATTTCAGTATACTGTGGTGACTACTGCACTCGCCCAACAGCCCACTTATTGGAAGATTTGCTTTGCTTTTCTTGATATTCTGTTGTAGGAACCTTCTCGGCTCCAACTATTTCTCGAGATCAATTGCTATGCTCCAAGGAGTCTTGTCCCATTCTTCCTCAACTCTCTCTCCAGCAATGTGGGGGCCAGCATTAGGGGTTTATCCCTGGAAACAATTTTTTATGTTAACCTTTTTCACTTTTTAATTTTTTAGATGCGCAAAATGTCTTTTTAAGTTTCCTTTCTGATTACACTCGCCGCACTCAGAACATTCAAATATTTTTTTTCTCCAAATTTCTTTCCTTGGAGGTTATAATCCTTTATTCTGGTTCAAACCTTAGACCTAAGGTATAAAGGATTCTTTTTCTTCTTTCCTTCTTCGTTACTCTCTTTATTAAAGTTTTGGATGGCCATTACTTGTTGTCTCCACTGGTTTATATGTTTCTTCTTCCTCTCTGCTTCGAATTTCACTTTTAATATTTTTGTCTTTTCCTTTTGCGTTTTTTCCTCCCACCTTTGGTCTTGTTCCACTCTAATGTTGTTCACATTCATGTAGTCCGTTTTCTTTTTTAATTATTGGGTTTGTTGTTGGCTTGCCTCTTTCATGTTGGTACACCCATTGGAGGAATTTGCTTTCTGCGCCTTCCAGGTATTGGCCCAACCCTATTACTTCTCTTTTGTATATGTATTCTATTTCCACCAACCCCATGCCTCCTTCTCTACGTTCCGTGTACATTCTAGACAAAATTTGTCCCCTATAAATCATTTTGTGCGCATTTAACATTTTTCTCGTTTTAACATCGATCTTGTTGAGGTCTTCCTGGAACCAGTCAATCACTCCACAACTGTACAGGATGACAGGTACAGCCAAAGTCTTAATGGCCTCTATTTTATTCCTAGCACTTAATTCTGATTTTAATATTGCCTTGGTCCTTTTTAAATATTCTCTTTCCAATTTCTCTTTCATCACCTTATGTTCCACCTTCTCCGACTCCTCCACTCCTAGATATTTGTAAGTATTCTCTTGTTCCAGTTGTCGTATGATGGTATCGTCAATTGTGATGTTTTCGTTCTCCGTTCTTCTCCCTTTCCGGAGTGTAAGGAAAGCACATTTATCCAGTCCAAACTCCATACATATATCCTCCGAGAACTTCTTCACTCCTCCACCTCTTGATTGTTTCATTGTCTATTTGGGGGCATAATAATTTTAGGTCATCCATATAGAACAGATGCGAGATTATTCTGCTTGATTTTTCATTGCGTGCGTTAATTTTGTATCCATTTTGTAATTTATTTATTAAATTGCTTAAAGGGTTAATGGCCAAAATGAAGAGCAGTGGAGATAGCGAATCCCCCTGGAAGATCCCTCTTTTTATATTGATTTTTTCTACCTCAATGAGTCCCTCTTCATATCTTAGTCTTAAATTGACCTTCCATTGCCTCATTCCTTCTTTTATAAAATGTACTATTTTTTTGTTTATTTTGTATATTTTTGATACTTCTATAATCCAGCTATGGGGAACACTGTCGTAAGTATGTGTTTTCTTAAGTTTCCTTTATGATTACACTCATAGCCACACTCAGAACATTTAAATAATTTTATATTTTTATGTTTAAGAATGTGTAATCTTAGCTTGATTTAAGGAAACTCTTCAGATTAGACATTAAATAATTTTATTTTTTTTATTTTTTTTTTCCACTCCTCGAAGGGAGGTGTTTATCCCTCATCCGGGTCCAAACCTCAGACCTAAGGATGAGGGATTTTGTTTACCCCCCAGCACCCCTGAACATGTGCCTGAAGTGCGTAGAATGGCACCCTATATCTTCCGCGGAGCCCACATGGATTCCCTCCAAGGCAGGGACAACTCACCATCCATGCACGGTCACCCCAATTCTCATTCCGTTCGTGAGTAACCCGGTCACCCCGAGCTGTTCAGATTCCTCGCCCGAGACACCGACCCGTCGGAACTGGTCCCGCTAAGAACGCTTCAAGCGTAGTTTTTAAAGCCCCGGTTTTCTCATCCCATAATTGCTTTATTCTTCGCATAGATGAGTCACAGGAGATTTACTCTCCATCAGCGGGACTCGAAACACTGGACACGGCGTCGCAGCGTTAACAATACCCGGTGCTTCAACCACTAGGCCATCCACGTCCCCCACACAGCCCAACAGCGTAAGCGAATCAGTTTGACGTACGGGGAATCGAACTTTTTGCATTCGGGGGGCTAGCACTGAGAGACGAAAGAGAAGATTTCGGGGAGAGGCAGATGCGCGGAAGAGGCACAATCCGAAATACCTAGGGAAGGGTGAGAAAGATCCGCTCTGGAACGGAAATGCCACACACCACCCCAGTGCATAATGAACCGGAGTTGCTGGTTTCTTCTCCAGACCATTATATCATTTCTCTCGAAAATTCGAGGTGTACGAAATTTATTGATATTGATGATGGATCCAGTGAACTGTGGCAAGCATTTCACCCACCTGACAGCCCACCTAATGGAGGGTCTGGTTTTCAACTTCTTGATGCGTAAGCACGTGTCTTTTTAAGCTTCCTTTATGATTACACTCATAGCCACACTCAGAACATTTAAATAATTTTATATTTTGATGCGTAAGCATGTGTCTTTTTAAGCTTCCTTTATGATTACACTCATAGCCACACTCAGAACATTTAAATAATTTTATATTTTGATGCGTAAGCATGTTTTTTTTTAGGTGTTGGTTCAGATTACACTCATAGCCACACTCAAAATATTTAAATAATTTTATATTTTTGTGTGTAAGCATGTGAGCTTTTAACTCTCCTTTCTGATTGCACTCATAGCCGCACTCAAAACATTTAAGTAATTTTATATTTTCATGTTTAAGCATGTGTGTTTTTAAGTTTCCTTTGTCATTACACTCATAGCCGCACTCTGAACATTTAAATAATTTAATATTGCTGTGAATTAGCAGATGAGAGCTTAGGTGTGATTTACAATTGCTTTCATAATTACAAAAGGCACATTTAATCTTTCTTTTATGCAATCTCAGATGACTTTTCAACTCTTCATTACTTTTAAAATTTATATTACAATATTTGTAACACACGTTTTGACAATTATTTTGGTTAAAATTTCGATGATGAGTTGCTGACATTTGAGGTATCCTCCTTGTAGACCTTCTCCCTTCCTGACCAACATCACTAATGATTGTCTGATTAAAAAACAAAGTAATGAGAATCTTCGGATGTTGCAAACACGAGAATAGAAGAGAAATTATCAATATATTTTTACTTTGTCTTAAACGGAGTGTTACTATTTTTGTTTTACCTATCCATCACTCACTTGAGCACTCCGTTTCTCCAGCTTATCTTTCTTTTTAATCTCTAGCTGCCCATGGAAATGAAATAGCTAAAGTAGAAGAACATAACCTTACGTGCAAGTCCGTCACTGCCAAAAATTCACCAAAGGATGTAGCACCAAAAAGCCAAAGGTCACTGGCTTTTGACATGCCTATAAGTCAATGGCTTTTGGGAAACGTTGTATTGATGTGACTCTCCTCACCCCCACTTCCGTCACCTTATTTATCTATAGTACATTTACTTTCCCTCCTTTTACACACCCATGCCAAATCTCTCTACATTTGAGACTGTCATTCACCAATAAAACCAAACATCAGCGTACAATAAGCAGGACCCTCCCTGTTTCTTTCATTCTTCCTAGTTGTAACAGCACTCTCCAGCATCCCCCTAACCTTATTCTGCATAACCCTCCATATACAAATTGGTTGTCCAGAAAATGAGAGTTGAGGAGGTTCAAAGATTTTGGACAGAATCCAAGGGAGAGCGATAGGACGATAGTTTAAGGATCAGAGCGGCTACCCTTTTCTTTCAGGATCGGCTGAACAAATGACAACAAAAAGGAAGTGTTAGAATTAAGGCATAGAGAAGGTAGAGGAACAAGGACAGGCATTCAGCTGTCAGGAAGCACACTACCTCAGAATAAGAGGAGGAATGCCGTCCGGGCTATTAGCCTTCCTTACATTCATAGATCTCAAGCATCTAATCATGTGTAATCACAGGCGAAGCCATAGGACACCTGAAAGGAGGAGTAGTAGGAGGGGGGGAGTAGGTTGCCAGAATCGCTCAGGGTGGATTAGATGAATAGAGGAGGCAAAGAGATTAGTATTTCAGAAGGAGTATTAGGTACAGTCCCGTAAAGAGTGAATTAAGGAGGAGGAAAAAGCAGAATAAGAAGTTTTTAGAGTGTTTTTTGGAAGGGATAAGAAAATTTATCAGGAGGAGATCCAAGGGGTCGGGCACTTCCTTGGGTGAAAGACGCTAGCCTGATGAATAATATCCCTGAAACTATTCCGAGTTGAACAAAAATTAGTAAGAGTAATGGAGAAGGAGTCGAGAAAGGTCCTTGGGTTACACGGGCCTAACGGCTAAATCCGCTGGCTGGCCAGGACTATCGCGGATGCCAGGAAGTTTTCCCCACTAGTAGCAAAATAAAGAACATTAACGTCTGAGTGGGACGAAGCTAGAGTTAATAGAGAATACTCCACATTCTCTCACCTCCACCAGTCTCGAACGCCTCCCGCTTTGCTGGCGAGGCTCTACTCTGAAAGCAAGAGCGGCCATGTAATTTTAGGATGTGCAGACGTAAGGAGTCCCGGTAATTCGCATATTCGGCCAAAATTACGCAATATTCGGGATTCGAGCTTGTTTGAGAAACCCAAACTATTCCGGGCCGAAATATTGAGGCCTTTCATAAAACAATAAATTACCTGCTCAACATAAGGAAAGTCTATTTCCAATTTTTAAAATTAAATTTTCAGATAACTATATCCAAACAAAACTAAGAAAATCATCAGCCAAATTTGTAAGCCAAAGGCGAAAATCTTTTTTCATTTGTTCAGATCCTATAGGGCCTTTGGACCATTGTTCCATATAAAAAAAAGGATAGCATATTGCATTTAGGAGAATACGCATCAAGACCAAGAACATGGTAGCTGGTATAAGGGAGAGTGCTTGCATCATTGTTCAATGTTTTATTCCCATGTTTGGCAACTAAATGACATACACGAAAGGGATAGCTGAAGTATATTATATGTCGAAAATCTCCTCGTTTTAAGAAGATTTTATTTTGAAGATAAAAGCAGAATTATATCCTCTCATTTTCACCGATTCAGCTAACGTGCACGCCAGTCTGGCCACACAAAGCTTAAACTGTTACAGAAACATGCGAGCTGAATTGTTCAAACGCAATAAATAATCAGACGTCTTTCACGCCCCCGAGGAGAGAAAGAAACTACAGATCCACTCACTTATGATATGCTTAAAAAGATTGTTTGAGCAAAAAGTCCCCCTATCCATATACGCTGCAACCTGATGCAATCAGAAAAAAATTGGTTGACTGATTTTCAGTGGGCAAAATTGATCTCATTACTGGCCCACTTTGACATCACCTAAAAACAACGCATTAAACGTGAAAAAGACTTTCTTAAGTAACAGTCGCCCAAGTGATCCCTTTCCCATTGTTTACGCCAATAAAATCTATTTTTACATAAAAGCAATTTAAAAGCAAAAAGCTTCACTGGAAATAAGATACACTCCGTGAGAGCATTGAAAGAAATCACGAAGTAGAGAAAAAAGACCCATTTCGTTAAGTTTCTATGTGGAAAATCGTGTATGGAAAGAGCTACTTCTAGAAGCTTGTACGGATTCAGAAAGCTAATTTTTAAAGATGTGAATAGCCTGGAAGATCAGAAAAAAATGATGGTCGTTTGAGGCCATGGTAAAGAAATCGCATGAAAACAATTTACTCCTGACTCTTCTGCTGGAAACGATTGATTTGCACGTAGTCAGTGGGAAAGTGAAACTGTAAGGTTTCCGATTCACTTCTTTAATGGGATTTTGTTTTAAGAGAGAGAAAATTGTGCATCAAAATCGTCATACAGAATAGAAAGTGAGAGTGAAAAAAAAGAAAGTCCCAATCTTCTGACGATGTGATTATTGTAGCTACATAAAAGTAAAAGGCTAAAGGCTACATACGGAGTTACATCAAGAAATAAACAAATACTCGACATAAGTTTGCCCTACTTTGACAGTGAAGGACAGATGATATTCCCTTCAATTAGGGTGGAAAAACGACTATAAATAGTTTTAAGGAATAGGAATAGAAATATAATAGGTTGCTGAAGGAAAAGATAGGAACATCGAGAGCAGAGTAAAATAATATGCGCCTTGTCTAGCTCGGTATCAGTCGAAAACGTGAAAGAATATTTAGAGAACAGGAGGTAATATTTATGAAGCCACAAGAAAGAAATAGGTTTTATCCCCCTTGTATAAATGGGAGGGAAACTGCTTAATTGTCTGCCATTTAACTAAGCTTATTCAAATGATAAGTTTAGTTTATTAATATCTTTAACTAAACTTTTCAATTATCATTTAATTATTATTTTTGTAATGATATAATTGTTTTAATATGTGCATAGGTAAGAAATAGTTACTTTTTGTTTTATTACTTCATTACTTTGTATATTAACACTGGTAAACATGAAATTTCTTGGACGGAGTTTCGCAATTGATTATTGATGTTTAAAATCACTCGTTCCAAAAAAATGTTAATTTCGGGTTTTTGTAAGAATAACTATCGCATTTGTGGGATATTGTGTGTAACACAGATTGTAAATTTTATGATTCCTTACCATTTCTTCAAAGAGGCGTCTATCCTGGACATTAGTTGGAATATCCATAGCGTATATATATATAATATAAATATGGTGTAATATTATTAAGATAATAATATCTCCTTTTATATTACATTATATATATGTAATTATAAATAATTATTATATTTCTACGTAATATATAATAAATATATTATATTTAAACCTCCCATTAATAATAAACTTATATAATTAGTGATAGTATAATTAGGTTATATTATATTTATTATAAGCTTATATAATATGAGATGACCCGTTTATCCCTATACTCATATATACTATATATATATAAAATGCCTAATATAGTATAATATATATATATAATATAGTATATATATATATTATATATATATATAGGTTTCCTATCAATTAGTATATATATAATATGTACCTCTTAGATATATAGTTTCTTCTTTTCTGTTTTTGTGCTTCACCTTCGGCACTCATTTTTTTGCCCCTGAAGATTATTGCGTGTAAGGTGACTGTACACGCCGATGCTCCGCGAAACTAGGAAATATAATCAAGTAGAGGAGAACTATGGAGGCACGAAACGATGTCGAAGCAAGGATAACAAAGGCCCAGCCTTACCGGTCCCACCTCGGTGACCATTATTTAGTGAGATGCTTCGTCACAGACGCAGAAAATCCACCCTAGAGCTCATGGACCGAGGGAGCCGCACGCGCCTCGCCGCGAGACCTGATCTCCCCCCGTACTCCCACTCATGCGGGCGGGCTTAAATCGTCTAGATGTATAAGTGTTCATCCCTGCTTGAGGGCCCCAAGGTGGGGCTCTTACAAACCATGCTCTTCCCCGTCATATCAGTAAAAACCACCCAGGCCATTCTCTCCGGCTACATATTATCACGTGATGAACACACGAAGCAACATCGGCAGTGGTCACCGCGAACGACTATTCATGACCTTTAAATTTCCGACCCGTCTGTCCCCTCCACCACCAAAAAACTGAGCCAACAGACGATTTTCTGACTGAATTATATTACTACGCGCGTTATCCCAGACCCTATTGCCAGGCCGACCGGGTCGGTTGGCCACTACACACCCCTCCCACCAACATCCCCGAGCGCGAGCCCGACCACGAGCCGCAGTAGTAAACCCGCGACGGCTCGACCTCTGGTCTACAACTAGGCTCGTGGTCTTTTTTTTTTTTATCAATTTTCTATTACCCCTGCCACGTTGACCGTACTAATCATTTCTCTAAAATATTTTGTCATTTTAAAATATTTTCAGATTAGATTTATTTCCTTTTTTTTTTTTTTGATCAATTTTATCTTTTTTTTTTCTTAGTCGTTCTAATTTGCTTTTTTTGAAAGTCTAATTCTCAGTGATGTTTTGTGAGGTTCCGCGATTTCTGTGTTTATTTTTTTTTCCTTTTGTCTTGATCTCACAGGCGATTTTTGCATCAATATCCCGTTTTTCCTCTTTTAATGTCGCAGCCTGCCGCTTGTTGTAAGATTTTTTCTCCGTTTTTATTTTCCATATAGTATTCTGTAATCTATTTTTTATTGCCGAATTTAACTAGCTCATTCCCTAATTTTTTTTGTTTGTTTATTTGTCCATCTGAACACAGTGTTTAGAACGTTGTTATGATACGTTGTTATACTTTCTGTATAGTTTTCACGTTTTACGATGCATCACAGGCGTATGAGCCAGGCTGTTTAAGATTTTCGATAGTGTTTTTCGCGTCCTCTTTAACTTCGTTGACTACCAGTACAAGTTTAACTAACACAGTTGTATATTTTGGAGGTGGTATTTCGGCCCGGGTGTTCAGGTTGGTGCAGGGTGTTGTTGGTAACAACGATTAGTTTTTTGTGTAACCCTCAATGTGTAGTTTTTTGTATATGTACTCGGTAGGTTCCTTAGCGCGTCGTGCGTACTCGTAGTGAGGCTCTTGATTGAGATTTTTCTTTTAGTCCGCTTCCCTTCGATACATTCATCTATCAGATTTTTTTTATATTGCGCGTACCAGGGCGAACCCTTCCTGCCATTCACAAACTTCCTACTACCCTATGCATCATCCGTTCCCTTTCTCATCCAACACTATACCCCTAAATATTTAAACTCAGACATTGCTCCAGCTGCTCACTTGTTCGAGCTGCTCATCATCTAACATAAGCTTCACACTGAGGAAATGGTGTCCCGACTCAAACCAATAACAAAGCGTGACGCCATCCACGTCCTCACCCTACACCCGGAAAACCATACGTACTTATCTACCGGTTTACTTTCCAAACCCCTTCCTTTCATTTAACCCTGCCCTGATAAAGGACACCAAATGCTTAATCCTTACCAATCAGAAGATTCCTTTCTCGAAGACCTCTGCTCACAGTGCCAACGTACTATTCCACCACAACCAAAACCAACCGAAAATTCAAATGCCGTCTTCACGGACACACCCTCGATATCTAACGAATATATTCTCTCGCTATCAATGTTTATGCTCATAGCCAAAGGCTCACCCCGTGCACCTCACTCAACCCTCATCTCCTGTAGAGTTCGTCCTGCGTTTCTTTTGTAAATTATCACAAACCACCCGCACCGAACATAACTAGTCCAAATGATTGAACTATCGTTGCACATACCTGGAATCTCAGACAATTTATTGTGCTTTCCCGGTAACATGCCTATGCTATCAGCACTCTTAACACAATGCTGAGGGCGAAAGAGAGATAACGGTAAGAAAAGAAGAAATCTAAAGTATATCTAGATAATATATATATAACTATATTATACTATATATATTATATATAATAATCACTATATATATATAATATATATATAAATATAATATTATAATATATATATATAATATATATATATGAGACCTAATGTGATATATATACCGCACTATTCATATATATGCAATTTAACTCATATATACCTAACATAGACTATTGGGATAAAATAATATATGGTAATATATTATATATTTATATTATATAAATATATATATATATATAATATATTATATTATAAATATATATATAATATATACTATATATATATATATATAATATATTATAATATATATATATATATATATAATATATATATATATATAATATATGATTCCAATAATTGTGAATAGACCCTCTTGGAAAAAAGTGTAAAAATCATTAAAAATGTTTACAATCTTGTACCAACCACGAATATCTCACAAAAGCACGATGTGAAATATGCAAAACCGTTTACATTTTGGAAATCATCACACTATATAGATAGTTCAAGTTGCGAAAACTCTGTCCAAGAAACTCTCATGTGTACCAGTGTTTATATACAAAGTAATTGAAACAAAAAAGTAAATTAACTATTTACCTGGTACCATTTACGGCAACACACATTCACATTATTAAAATAATAACAATTAATATGGAAAAATTAATGAAAATTGAAAAGTTTTCGTAGTTAAAGATAATTAACTAAACAACTTCATTGGAATAAGCTCTAAGGTTAAAAATGACAGAACATATTAGCAGCTCTCCATTTTCAGGGGATAACCGATTTCTTGTGGCTTCCCATAACACTCAGTTACCTCCTGTTCTAAAGTGATTCTTTCACTATTTCGACTAGATTGGACGATGTGAGAGGCTGAAAGGTATTTTATTGCTTAGTTTATTCTCTCAAATAATTTTTTCATCATAAAACTATTTATAGTGTTTTTCCACCAATTGAAGGGAAATGATCATTTGTCGTCACTGGTCAAAGTCACGAAGGCAAACTTATGTATGTGGTTTATTCTTTGAACGTTAATTCCGTTATGTAGCCTATTTACTTTAGTACTAATTACATCACATTTCGTCGAGATAAGATGGGACGTATTTCGTTTTTTGATTTCACTACCATCTCCATTTCTTGTATGACAAGATTTTTTTGATCGTGCCACAATTCTTATAAAACAAACATCCATCAAAGAAGTGAAAATTGGAACCTTCAGCTTCAGCTTCACTTTCCCCACTAACGTGAATCATCGGTCAGCCAGAAGAGGTCAGGAGTACAATTTTCATGCATTTTCTCTTTTCCCGATGGCGACTCAACGAACCTATTTTTTTTTTTCTGATTCTTGCAATATTCTTCATTCAGATGGTTGAAAAATTTGAGCCTTGAATCGTAGATCCTAAGAAAGTAGCTACACACAAAAGATTTTATACAGCATTTAGAAAATAGGAAAGTGATCTTTTTTTACTCCTACTGGATTCCTTAAGCTCCTTTCTACGAGGGTAATTATTCCTCACAAAGTGAAGCTTTGCTTAATTTCTAAATTGCTTTATGTTAATAAAAATAGAATTTATTTTGCTAAAATGGGAAGGTTATTTCACTTGGGCGGACTGTTACTTCACGTTTTTTGCTTGTTTTAGTGATTTTATTAATAGTTATTCCAGTAAATGGGCAGGTAATAAATAGAATGAAAATCAGTCAGCTGTGTTCTTATCGGGACCTATGTCGTCCAGCAGGCGGATATGGATAGGCAGGTCAAACATCAATACCGCCCAGTACAATCTTTTTAAGCATTATCAAAGTTATCTTGTTTTACTGTTCCAAAGCAGTGAGAAGAAAAAGAAACGTTCTTTGATATTCAAAATTTTAGCCTGTCTTGTACAATCAGCACTGCATATTGATAAAGTTATATTTTTAAGCATTATTGCATCATGCCCGTTTTCGACTGAAGTGTTAGTGAAAAAAGATGAGAGGATTATGGCTTCTGCAACAAATACAAATATCTTATTCCTAAACAGATTTCTGATATAATATTGAATGCGTGTAAATGCATTAGTGCAACATGGGGCAACAAACACAATGAAATTTGATAGCATCAGCCAGCCGTGCTCCCTCTATACCAGCTACCATGTTTGGTCCCAACTATCCCGTATCACTAAATGAATGTCATTTTTTAGAATATTGGGTAAAGAATTGTCAAAGACCCTGGAGATATTAGGATCGTGCGACAAATTGAGAAAAAGATTTTTCCGCCCTCATTGCTACATAAATTGTGCATAGTATATTTTTATTTTTTTGGAATATTAAATGCACAAAAATAATCTTACCAAATTTTTTAATTAGAAATAGATCTTTTCGCCTTATGTTGACGCGTAATTGTTATAGTGTCACCCCACAATGGGTGGCAGAGATTAAAATCACTGAGGACTAAAATGGGCTGCAGCAAAAAGAAGTTCGTAATGTAGCTGCCGAATATTCGGTAGTATTTTGGGCAAACTCCCCCGAAAAAATATGCCGAATAACCGAATACTACCGAAGAATAATTTCGGCACACCTTGAATATATATATAATATGAGCGCGTGAACGCTTTAGTGGAAGAACACTCGCCCAGCAAAGCGAGGGTCCCAGGTTCCCGAGACTGTGGAGAGAGAATGTGAGCTATTCTCTAATTAACTCTAGCTTCGTGCCCACCTCAGACGTTAATGATACATGGGGTAGCCGGTTGTTTGCACTAGTGGGGGAAAAACCTTCCTGGAATCCGCGATTAGTAAGTAAACCCCACTAGACTGTCTCATTGCCAGTACCAGTCGCCGAGATCCAACCTTACTCCGACATACGTGTTTTAGGCTAATCCGTTATGAACTGTATAAAAGCACGATTTTCAGGAAGATTACTCTAGACTCCTATTATACTCTCAATAATATACTTAATGTGAAAACTCTTATAGTCTCCTATCACTCTTGGTACATTTCACTCATCTGGAAATGACCTAAGGGATATTATTCAATTAGGGAAGTTTACTTTTACTGAAAAGACGTGCGTTTATCGAATTAGTTCTCTTTCTGATACAAATTTCTGACCTTTGACAAAAATATTTCCCAAAACATAAGTACAGTTTTATTCCTCCATAATACCTGTAACTAACAATAATGATGAATAGGCTACTCTCTTTTCCTCTTTTATTCATCTAATTCCTCTTTGGACGAATCTGGTATTCCTGATCCTACTCCTCCTCTCATATTTCACATGTCGTGAATACAAAAGATCAGGTTTTAGGACAATAACATTTAAGAACAACAAATAGGCTAGTGACCAAGTTGGTACTCCTCAATCTTTCCGAGGAGTGTGCTTCAAAACTGGCACCTTTATTACCTTAACTATACTATCTTTGCCTTATTCCCTCTTATTCAGAAGAGCGAGTATGTCACATCGATTCCAAAGAAGTGTATCCGCTCAGAACTTCTAACTATCACTCTATAGCCCTCACCTGTGTTCCATATAAAATCTTGGAAGCTCTCTTAAACTCTTAATTCATGAATCATCTGGAGTTTCATTTGCTTCACTGAGGTAATCAGTATAGCTTTCGATATTCGAAGTCAACTTGTGAAATGCTTTCCAATCTTACTAATTTATGGGTATCTGCTCTTTGAGACTATAAGAGATCATAAGAAGTGTCGCTTACTCATAAAAAGCTTTTCATTGAGTATGTAATGAGTCACTGCTCACCTAATTTCCAAATCAATTTTGCTCACTCATGTCTGGTTTTCTCTCAAACCATTTCATATCAGCAATCGTTGAAGGAGCGGTTTTTTCCTCCTTCACTGTTAATTGTGATGATTCTCAAGATTTTTCATTTCCTACTCCAGTCCTACATTTCATCAAGGACCTTTTCAGCTGCTCTTTTAGCTCTTTTCAATCTTATGTGTATGGCTCAATTCTTCAATCTTCCACTCATTTTGAATCTGATCCCTCTTATGCATCTAGAGTTGTCCTTCTGGATTGAATTTCCTTGTGGGATCGCGTCAATCTTGCAAAATTCAACTTTTAAATATGTTAATTTTTTCATATAATACCCTCAAATATGCCACGCAACTTCCCTATCTCCTTCGACGGAGCTCTACCGTCTAACTTGTTCTGAATTTAATCAACAAAATTGTTATTGTAAACCTCATATCCCAACGGTTGCTAAATGGTCTCAATGAGCTGAAAATTTTGATCAGGGTGAGAGATTTTTCTCTTTCAAACAAGGATTTAAATCGCCATTGTTATTAGCAGTGCTCTAACATCCGAGGAGATTCAAGTTTCACCATTTTTTTAATTAGGGTTGAGTTAAGGCTAAAATAATAATAAACACTTTTATTTTCTCTTGAACATTTATTTCTGCGATGAGACACTGACGCTACTTTTTTTTTCTAAAGGTATTAAAATAGTAGGTGTTTGGAGTTGATAACTCCCATTCCATTACCGTTGTGTGCCTCTGCATCACAAACGTTTGGTAATTCCAAACTTGTTCAATTGGTGCTTACTTAGTTCCAGTCACCTCTATTGGGTATTCTTCTTCTTTGCCACCATATTTGTATCCTGTTGTACAGTATTTTCTCTACAGCTCTTTAATGACTGAGCACCTGCTCTCACCTGGGACATTGGTGTTAGGTTTGAGTGTAGGCGAGCTCTATTTCGCATTTTTCTCAAACCCTCTTTGAGGAAGGCTCTGCCAGTGATTGGTGGTGGGTAAATATATATATATATATATATATATATATATATATATATATATATATAATATATACTATAATATATATATATTATATATATTATATATATATATAACCTGTGGTGCTTTAACACCTAATGTATACAAATACAGACCTGAAAATTATAAAGTGATACTAGAAATTCCGTGATGCCTTCAAAACGAAGATCATTCTTGTGTTTTAATAACACTACAAAAAAGCTCTTGAAACTTTAGTGTATGTTAAAATAACAAAAACGATCATCAGAAATTCGTGACCCCGTCTGACACTTCAAAGTGTCAAGAGAACTCAGAAGGATAACGAAAGCTTAATTATTTATGCTAACCTTCAAGGGAAAATTGGTTAGGAGAGTATTATTGTATTAAGAGGATAGGAAATGTCGATCGATTAAGAATTTGGCATATTTGAGAAAATATATATTAGTATATATATATATAATATAAGTATAGTATATATATATATAACTAGTATATAGTTATATATATATAATATATATATATATATATATATACTATATATATATAGATATATATATATAGGAGAGGGACCTGTCAGGTGCAGGTATATTATGATATATATATATATATATATAATATATATAGTAGTTATATATATTATATATATATTATAGTATACTATTATATATTTAGTGCTGACAAGCTGGCATGAAACAGTGCAATTATATCAAAGTAAAAATGAATCAATTTCTTCGTTAAATATAAACTGTGTCTGGTTCTCACTAATGAGCCTCCCCTGCGATTTGATTTGCCATTGAGTTAGTCATTAGTTTTTAATTCACTCCCTTTCTAGAACTTTTGCTTAAATGTATCTAGAATTAAATTGGACTTCAGATTTTAACTTTTCCATATTCTCCTAAATTTACTTTAGATATACTTCTGGATAGTGCAAATAACGAAGATAACTACTTAACCATAGCTCTGAAGTCTAAAGGTCCTTTCCCCCCCCCCCTTCTTTCCCTCTTTTTATACAAAGAGGACTTTCATTGTCTAAAAGCATCTATAAATAGCATTCAATTTTAATAATAATTTGGAAATGGCAGAAATTTTTTTCTGTTTCATGTGGAAGCAGCCATCAAGAGAAATTGGTATAAACATATTTTAAAGTATTAATATAGTATAATAATATAATATATATATATAGATATATATTATATATAATATATAGTATATATATATATATATATATTATATATATTAGTGATGCACCGGATGTCATTTTTTTCGCACCGCGGATGCGGATGTTTTGATTTTAAACATCCGCGGATGCGGATGTGTAGATATATATAAGTTATATATAATAATATCTATATGATAATAATATATATATATATATATATATATATATAGATATATAAATTATATTATTATATATATATTATATTTATATTATATATATATGGTAAATATATTTCGGATTTTAGCCACAATCTTTAATATAATTGTTACCCCAACCTCCGACTTAATGAAAGAGATTTGACAATGGATTATATACCTTTTTGCACTAGTATGAAATTCAAATATAAGAAGGATGTGCTTTGAGAAACATCAAATTTTTCTGCCTTTTCTGCTGAGAGTCTGTTACTCCTTTCATCATATATTAGCCCACAGCATCGCTAAATAATCTCTTACTTGGAACACTAGTTGGGGGACAGGCCCAAAGCATTTCCTTGCAAGGTTACTCAAGCGTGGGTAAACATTTTGCGTAACTTTTTCCACCAACTAATAGGACCATCATTTATATCTAGTATTTTTTGTGATAGTTTTCAATCACTTGCATACATCTTTTTGGTATGGCTTGTTGCATCCACTAGTGGGACGTAGAAATGATATACCAGTGAAATCTGTTATTAATTAATTTCTAGGAGGTGTTGGTTCTGTAGATTCGTTTTTTTCCTTAAAATGAGGTGTGCGGAATTAACTAGACTGTCGATTGAGTTTTCCAACTTCAAAAAACTTTCATACCCTTTTAACTTGTTTTGAAATAATTGTTTACAAAAAACTTGGCTTATAACGGGATCTAGCGCTAATTGCGAAGATAGTAAGAAGGTCATTAATTTCCACAGAAAAAAAAACCAAGAAAAAACTTTTTCTAGCTCTAATTTTATTACATCTTTTCATTCTTTTTAAACCGTCATCATTATCATTTGAAGATGCTTCAAAATTGCTTCCTTAGCGTTGAGATTGAATGGTATTATGATCGGAGACAAAAGCTGCTAGAGGCGCTGATGTTGTATTTTGGCATCCCTAATCTCATGAGGCCTCTGTGAATCAATTATTATATATTCATTGCTGCGAGATCATGAGTCATCATTACATAGTGAGTCGAGTCCCATGTCTCTCATTTAAAGTTTGTGTTCAGATTTCATCTTAAGTATTTTTTTATAAAATTCTTATCAAATCTCGACAATAAACATGCGCGCAACATCGCGCGGATGGGGATCTTTAAAAATGTGCGGATTCTCTCGCGGATGCGATGTTACCTGCATCACTAAATCTATAAATAGCATTCAATTTTAATAATATTTAATGGCAGATATTTTCTTTCTGTTTATGTGTAAGCAGCTATATATATGATATATATAGTAATATATATATATATATTATATAGTATATATATATATATATATATATATATCATCCTCTCTGATTTCCTATCCATGCCTAATACATTCATTCCTTATCATTTTTCATATCAAATACAATGTGATTCAGCCACAAATATTGATGCCAGGAAGATGGTTTTAAAAGAACTGTCCTATGACCTTTTTCGTATTTCTAATTGGGTCAGAGAAAACATGACTGTTTTCCATACCTTCAAAACTCAATCTCTGCATTTTCTCGACATAATCTTTTACACACCTACACTACAACATCCGATATCACAAAATTTAAACTTTCCCCTGTCATTTATTTGAAAATAATTCACATACTCCGAATGTTTGTACTCTAACAGTTGTTCTAGAAGAGACATAGCATTGAGATTTTTGTTTGTCAACTCTATTACATCTACTGCCTACTGGCTCTCTTGAATTTATCTGGCAGTTGAATTGTTGAATATATTATACTTATACCATTGCTAGTACAACGCACACTAATATTCTGAACTCTCACGTTGGCCTTCGGCATCGCTTTCGCCTTCGTGTGTCCTCGCATTTACGTGGACTCAGCACATTGCCCCCCCACCAAAAAAAAAAAATTTATTTACATGATCGATTATACTGACCGCGCAGCAGCCAAGTTCTCGCGTAATGTTCACACTTTATTGAATGCTTCCTAACTCTCAACATTGGACTATGTAATCTCTTTCATACCCGCATTAGCTCCCTCGTTGGAACGCTTTAATTTGGAAGTACCTCCTTAATCACTTACACAGCTTATACTCATACTCAATACATTTACTATATTAAGCGACATTGTGCTACGATAGCTATTATGCATATCATCAAACCCCCGTCACGACAAATACCTGCAGCCCCTTCCGCGTTCTTCGACAAAGGTGTCTTTTTTGAGAAGGTCTTGGGGTCGCGATAAGGGTTCAGATATAGGATCTCAGCTTGGGAGTGCACGAGTGATTCCGCACGTATCCGGCAGACTTATAGAGACTAAGATATTATTATGTTCATCAAACCTCCCTCTGTCTTTCCTGAGAGCGGCTAGATTTGCGTCGAGTGCCTTGGACCCCTCCCGTGCCTCAGACTCTTACGATTTACAATAATGTCGTATCAGTCCCCCAATCTGACCACAAATTGAACTCTATGCTCACGGCGACATTACACGACCTCATCCTGCCTAGCAACATAGCCGCTCACCCCCAGAAGCCGTTTGCGGGGCGTTTGCGTTGGCAGTCTTCCATTCGCCTTTCTCGGAAGCCGCAGTAAAGTATTGAGAAACAAAGAGTGAGTTCACTCCTTCATACACTCACCAAGCTCTACCACAAATTGAGAGACACTTTAATACAAATCTTTATTCTATGTTTAAGGGCATAGAATCCTTGGGGAGCGCTGGAATGGGTATTTATCGGAAAGAACTTAATATGAAGACCAAATATCATCAGATAGAGGGTCTGAAGAATATATATCCTTAGTCATAAACTTATTATGACTAATAAGGAAGTTTATTGGATGGGTCATCTGTCGATAAGCTGCGATTATGCGGATTTGGTATCAGCAAGGAATCTTAGTGTCTAAGTTTCGATAGATGTGCTTTTTGTCTCTAGACGATAGATACACTTTTACGGCAACAGATGGGTATAAGTACTGCTCAATTACTGAGTTACATTTTTTTTAACGTCTGGGGGTTTAGTGTAGAGTTTTTTAGTTTTATGTTTAGTCAAAGCTTTAATAATCATTATCGGATATATAAATACAGCTTATGGTATATTTTAAATACAGAATATAATCTTTATAGTATGTATAGCTTAAGATTATATTTACTTATATATCATATATATGATATTTGTGAGTGAATATATTAAATTACTTTTTATTCAGTAATAGTAATTTATGATATTAATCAGTGGATGGGCTATTTAAGGTACGAATCAGGGACTAATGAGCATATATAAGTTATATACCTATTATATATATTCCTGTATTCTAGCTAGTTTGGGAGACAATTAGCAATTATACATACATATTTTGTGTTGGGATGCATCTTTTAATTATTTGAAGGTATGTTAACATGCGCGTATTTCACGTGGCGGCACTGAGTAGTAGAAGTGTGGATATCTCTTGTCCCTGGAACAATGTAAGTTGTATATATCATTTAGCTCAAGACATTATTGTGGTTTGGATGATAGAATATATACCATGATACTTAGTGTTTACATATGCTTATATATATATATAATTTCTATTGTTTGATACATATATATATATGGTTAGTATATCGTGAGATAATATATATATATAGGGTAGTTGTTAATTATAGAGGATTAAGTATTGTATTATACTAGGACTATATATCATATCTATCTATATATACTATTACATACTAAATGAATAGATCTAGAAGAAAATTCCAGTGTGGGTTAAACATTCCAGGGATTCACCGAAAGCTGTGGCGAGGAAAAATTGTAACTTGTGAAATCAATTGGTGGATACAATTGGAAAATTAGATTTATGATGTGTTGAGTCTGGATGTACGACGTAGTTGTTAGTGTCGATAAATTATTGGAGCATAGCAGTTATCTAAAGTCTGGGGTCGGCAGTATATGTGACAGAGGAAGATATGATGAATCGATGCGATATTGACAGAGTCGCATGAAACGCTCTTGTCTCGATGGGAAGGGTGGTGTATTGACTGGATACTTAAATTCATTAAGTAACAGTTTGTCCATTTGTGACAGCTAATAGTTCATGAGAGAGATGAGAAAACGTTCGAAGGCTACGAAAGATTGGAGAGAGAAGTGGTGGTAGAGTTGATGAGAAGTAGATAAAGGGCCCTAGACTCAGCCTCATGAAGAACATATATATAGTATATATATAATTATATATTATATATATATATATATGTATGGGGAGGTATATTAGTTCTTAGGTCATTAGACTTATACGTAGTAGTTATAATTAGTAAGATAAGTTTTATTGTGTGATATAGGTTGGAACTTATATTTTCAGTTATATTATCTCGTCTATGATTTGAAGGCGTATATAGTAGGTATTTTATATAATATATATAGGGTACTTACTGTTCTGTCCTCTAAATACATATGTATCGCTTATATGGTACGTAGGCATATCATATTTATTATTATATATTAATTATTATCTTAGTGTCATTGCTACTTTCTATAGTTCATAGTTCGACAGCTTAATTACTTATACTATTAATTCTCTCTACTTATTGACTTTATATAATATACTAAATATATTATAATAATTATATACTATTTTTTATATATTATATATATTATTGCTTTGCATCATTCATAAGATATAATTTTTATAATTATTCGATGGAATGTGTGTGGGTGCTGTCTGATGGTCCAGTTTGGTCCGTACCAGCATGATGTAAATGGAGCATGCTCTTCCACAATACAAGGGCGAACACAACCGCCCATAACTACACAAAGCATAAGCAACCTAGGGAATGAGCAACACATTCGAGAAGGCGTCAAATCCCAAACACCCAATCTTTTGAACTTGTAATAGAAAGGAAGACTAGTGATCAGTCTAAGAGCAGAAGACTGCAGACGATGATTGAGAAAAAATTACGAAAGATACTATAGAACGAAGACTGAAAGGAGGTTAGAGTGAGTGTTTTCAATGAAAGATATTAATGTGGAGTTGTTTTGTGTTTTGGATGATTGCGTCAAGTATATAGAGGGAAGGCGAGGACTCTTGCAGTTAATCTGAATCATTTGCAAACCGACTATTGGTTTTCCTTAATGAGATCAGAACCTTCAAACGGTCCTGTAAGCAATGCTTACATAACCACCTGGAGCGTGACATATTGTTGATCTGCTTGAGTGGCCTGTGCATCCGTACAGAGTTGCAAATTGAAAAGTTAAGTAATTAAGAGTGGAGTTACATGGCCTAAAGAGGTAAAATTTAGATAGTCTATTTACGGAGAAAGCACGATGACGCAGGATAGAACACTAATCGAAAGGAAAAGAGTGTACCCCGGTGGGGGGGTGTAGAGACCTGGAGAATTCAATGAGTAATAGTACTATTAAACGATTTTATGGGATATATGTTGACTCTCTACATCAGCCATAGAGGTTAACAGAGCAGGAGCGAATAAAATACCGTTGAAAAAATATCAAAGTTTAGAAAAATTAAATGTCTTTTGTGAGTCACTTCTCTAAAACTTAGAATGAAGAGAAGAAGAACGCACAGAATGAAATGAGAATGAAAGAACGAGAAAGAAGCTCGAGCCGATAGACAACGAAGAACGAAGACAGCTCAAGAAGCAAAGGAAGAAGTAAAGTAAGAAGAACGAAGAAGTTATCAGGAGGGAGAGTAAGACAGCCGGACCAAAACAGAAGAAAGCAAGACAGAAGAAGATAACGAAATGACGATTGGACATTTATAAACAGCAGAAACCGTATCGTCGAAAATGGACTTAGTTTGGACTCACCAGGTCCACTCAAGGCTAGTTTGAGGGAAGATGAAGTCCAACCAAAGGCTTAGAACGTTATTAATAACCTCACAGACGGATGAACCCCAAAAAACACCTCGCGTGCTACTAAATTACAAAACAATATCTATTTGTGAGTGTATGCGTATGTGTGCTCAAACGGGGCATAGAATGTCGAACTTAACCCTCCTCTCTGTGGAAATATTCATTTATACCACTGTTTAATTCTACCAAACTTAACAGATTATAAGTTTGTGATTCGGATGAGAGGCATCGGAGTAAAGCTGTAGACGTTTTGGGATATATATAAATGGCTTTCAGAGTGTTTACGTCGTAATTGGTTCAAGATAAAAACAAAATATTATGATATTGGGATCGATAGGATGTCACGGCGCGGGCTGGCTTATACGTAGAAATAATTGCGTCTCTTCATATGGTCGCGATTGAACATCAAAAGCTGTTATTGCAAGCTCAGTCATTCCGCGATGGATGGAGTGACTAGTACTTTTATAAATATAGCGACCTAACGAAAACGTTTTTCGATTGACGTGGCACAGAGGAACGTTAAAAATTCATGAATCTATTCTTCTTTAAGGTGTTGTTCAAACTATTACTGAGCCTATGGTACAAATAAGATAAAGTGATCGGCGCCCATTACATCATCTTGATTTAAAGAAATCGTACACAAACTTTCTCTAACTGTATTTTAATACCCCTTAAACTGATCCTTTATAATTAGTTCGGATTTTGATTCATCTGCTTCTCCTATAATCTATCGTTTTAATAATAGTAAGAGATATAACGAATCGTCATGCTTTGCACTTGAAGTGTCACGAGGACCAAGTCTCTTAAGTGGTTTATCTAACTTCTTTCTTGAATAATCGATGTTGCCGCTGTTCACTATTTCATAGAGAGACTATTCCACTTATCTCAATTACTGTGAAGTGAAAGAAATTTCTTTTTGGCTAATATATTAGATTGGTTTGAACAGATCGTTAAATAGGAATTGTAAGTGGTTTTATTCGGTCTATTTATTTCTTTACGGGTCGTGAATATTCACAGAATCGATTTAATATCATTACTAAAGAACTGCCTGTATAGAGTACATTTTCAACTTTTCTGTTTTGTGACGGTATTTTTGAAGACTTTCTATTAATTTCCTACTCGTCAACTTCTTGTATGTTAAAGGGAGAATGCTATATCTAATCTCGTACGTATAAGGTGCGTTTGGTCGTATGATTACCTCCTCGAATCTGGTATTAGTTGGGTTGCCCTTCTTTGAATTCAATTCAATTCTCTCTATGTCCTTCTTTGATGGTTAGTTGGACTCTGCCAAAACTGTAACTGCGTATTCCGAGATGATGGTTTAAGCTAGATGTTATTAATAAAGACGGAAAGTATTATATTTATTAAGAATCTATTTTTGAATATTGGCATTTTCGAGTTCTGCGGGCGAATAAGAGCCTAGAGCTTTTATTTGCTTTCTTAACAGCTTTCAGCACATTGTCTCCAATTTTAATCCTTATTTAATTAATACCTAGACTTTCCTCACTGAATTGATAATGAAGTCATCATTTCTTATTTTTATCGGTAGAATTCGGCAACCAATTTTCTCAACTCTTATCATCCCAGTAGCACGGTGCACTAGTAACGTTTTAGGAGCCATCTTTTATACTGGCCTATAATAAGGCTCTTTTTGTGCAAAGTGCATTTTGTACTTTAAGGTTGAATGTGCCCTGGCAAACTAGATGCGCGGCATCTGAAAAACTTGTTCTCTACAGCTAGAACGCCTTATCATTGGAAGAGGTAGTAGGACTTCGCAGTATGGTAAGATGGCACCTCTTATATTACTACATCAATTGTCAGGGTATAACATTTTGGATTTAAGAGATATGTTTATGGGCTCGATCTGGCGGAAATTATCTCGTGACTAAGGAAGGGTGCAGCTTTACTATAAACGGAAAAGTCGACACAAGCTTGACACTAGTAGACGATTTCACGAGCATATATAGACTGTGACGAGGAAGGCAGCACCACCACTTATCTGACACACACGCGCACACATATATAAATTGCCATACTATACCGATCCGTTTTTATGGTATAATACGTATTATATTATAGTAACTACTCTGGGTGTGCAGTACAGGGCGTTATCTAGTGTCCAATTTAGATTACGATACTGACATTTACGCTTTAAGAGTAGTCGAGGACAGGCGGTAGTATAGCTCTATTGAACCAGTGAAAGATGGAGGGAATAGTTATATTCACGGCATCAATTGTCGAATAAATACGTCTAATATTAAAATAAATTCAATAAGTATAAGTTAAAGCATCATTATTCTCCATTAGTTATTATATTTATACTGTAGTAAACAAGCTGATATTCGATATTCGAATTCTATATCTATTATACGGGAAATCTGCTTTAAGATATATTTAATACAAAATAAACAAGGGGTCAAAAATTAAAATTATAATATTAATTTCAATAAAATAATAATCTATTTTTAATATATTAATTCATTTACAAATTATAAATATATAATATATTATTACATATATAATATATATAATATATATATATATATATATATATATAATATATATGGCGAGGGCAGGGGGGGCAGGGGGGGGACTTTGCCCCCTAAATCTTGGCAAAAAAGGATATGAACCTATATTTGTCAGCGAGGTTTTAGAGAGAGAGTCTTTTTTAAGAAGACAATACGAAAAAATACGAATTCAATCGATGGATATGAAGTAGCGTAATTACCGAAGTGAATACTACTGCTGTATAGATCTCGTTTCTATTTTTTCTAAGTTTTTAATGCCGTTTCTTTTCATAATGGCTTAACTAACTACTTTGCTTTTTTAATATCATGTGCTTTTATTCTTGACATATTATCCGCTAGAACTCTCAATATTTCGATAGAATTTGGAGCTGCTATATCAATCACGGAAAGCGTACCCGTTTATTCACGAAAGACAACTTAAAAATAAATTTGCAGAAAATACAAGAATATATAGCAATTTGAAGACATAATTTTGTGGAACGCTCATGACTTACCTTTTAGAGGTAAAGACTGCAGAGGAATTTTTGAAGACCTTTAAGCTGCGAATAGAACGAATGATGTGAATTGAAAGAACATATACAATGACAAAGAATCCCGTTGGACGTTCCGATGATCTCATGAACTGTCAATGGTGTGATATCATAAAAAACATGATTTGTCGCGGTTGCAAATTTTTTTGTATCTACTCCATATTGCAGATGAAACTGCGGTGAGTCCAGGCAACAACATTCCTCTTCTCGCCTTACGCATTATAAGGGTGTTTTGCAGACGCCTCTTGTGGAATAAGAAAGGTTGTTTTGTGCCAGAATTTCGCGTAGGACCGGTGAAGTTTGAACCATTGGGCTGACAGCTGCAGAGTTGTCTGTTGGGTGGTTTATTAGCTGGACATACAGTGTATTGAATAAAGCCGATCTATGCGTTGAAGCTGGTCTCACCAGGGTACGACTGGCGTGCGCAGCATTGGTATGCAGGAGATAAGACAAGCACCCAACTCTGAGGTGCTTTCAAAGAAACGCGGAAAAGACTTCTGATAGAAATGTATTATAAAGTCCTTCAACTGTGTAGCCTCGCGTTAATTTGGTCCATTAATGACCTAAACAACTTATTCGGAATTTGAATACTATTTCCGACCAATAAAAGACGACTTTTCAGAGAGAAACATAGCTCAACAAAAACGACATGAAAATGTCTTGCAGTTCCCCTTTTGCCATAACACTGGTGAAACCTGCTTGCAATGCGACACAGAATGTATAGTTAAATCTCTAGCATACAATTTTGCATAATGCGGATCAACCCCTAAACTTTTCTATTGGTTTCGGCCCGTAAAGGGACAAGGGTCAGTCTTAATTTTTGGCGTTTCCGAGTTTCACACTATTCTTTACATCTCTTTTTAAGTTGAAAGTGGGTGTCTGGACACATTATATAATCCAGTTATTTAACAATTTCTTACATTTTAGCATTTGTGACGCGCTGAAGGGGCGGGCCTTGGGTATATAATCTAATTTGGGAAGTTTGTCAAGGAATGCCCCAAAGTACTGCGCCTACCGCAATTCTATGGGTGGAGTTTTAGGTCAAAATTGCGGTACTAGAGTATTAACAAATAGCAAATATCACGCTGAACTTCTGCTGATTGGACGTTCTGTATTGTCTATTTGATTTCACTTCCTATTAGAGCAGATTTCAGAACCCGTGCCCGGATTTCTTTTTCAATCTTGACATCCGTTCTTATTAGATTTCCGCAGCAGTGTTTGCGTCAGACAAGATAGAAGAGTCTCTTTTTCCAGAGTTTATTCGAATCCTTAGATGTAATAAAATTCATCCGAAACTAGACTTATGGATGTATCAAGTTGTGGCTGCATAAAAAATGTGGATAGTCGAAGCAGACGTGAGTACCTTCACTATTGGTCATTTAATTAAGTAATAGACCTAAAGTTTCGATCTTATCAAATTCAAAAAAAACTATGTGAGTATATAATGGAGTGCTACCTATATATATATATATATATATATATATAGTGTTTTCTTGATATACAAATAGTGACACTGGTATTTCAAAAACTCTGTTAAGGAAAACTGGCTAAAGCAAAAAATTGACGACGCTTTATAAGATTATAGTATTATAAGGGAGTTATTACTAAAAATTGATGTGATAATGACGTTGATGAACTAAGTTTGAGCAATTTTAGCTGCCATTCAAGGAGTTCTAATGCAGTTTTGAATTTAAATGTTAAGTTTAAACAGGCCATTTAAACCATAATAAAAAAAATCACGCTTTCCACTAGGTCTGTTTTAAGTACTTATGATACCATATAATATATATTATATATATAATTTATTATTACAAATACTTTGATTTTATTTCATATTTATTATATATTTTATAATACCTAAGTATTCAAATTAAAATTTCTTTGATGATATAAATCACATAATCTAATTCTGATACACACACACACACACCTAAATCTAACACCCCAACACCACTATCAACAACACCACACATCATAACAACTACTCAAACACACATAATATAATATAATATAATATTAATATATTCTATACAATATTATTAATTAATATATTATAATATATAACTGTTAATAAATATATTTCTTATTTAAATCCTTTGACTCTCATTTGTGACTGTAATTTACTCTTAATTTTTAAACTGATATGCCCCCAATTGTATTTAAATTATTACTTCTATATCCTACAACTCTATATTCATATTACTTTCAATATAGTCTAATTTCATGGTTAAAAATTTAAAGATAATATTAAATTGTAAATATTTCATTATATTATTCTAATATTATAAATAAAGTAAAAGCAATAATAAAAAATTAATAATAAAGTAACCTAAAATATATAAAATTTAAGAAGTGAAATACCTTATGTGATATAGTACAAACTCTACTTTACAATACATATATGTGTTGTGTTTTTATCATGAAATTCTTCTAGAGACGAGTTCCAAATTATAGTATTGTTCTTCATTTCACAAATTTTAAGTTCAACATAATATATTTTTCATTTTTAAAATTTCATGTAAATTAAACAACAGTGTCGTCAAAAATGAACTTAATTTACAATATTAATTAAATAATAAATTATTTAGGTTAAAATCTCTTAAATAAAACAGCACATTTACAGACTAATTTATGTAAGATACACTTTAGCCTAATTAAACATCAGCTTAATTAAAATTCATCAAATGTCTACGGAGAGGTTTTCGGGCTCGTTGGTAGAAACGCTTGAGAGAGACTGAAGACCATACACTGGGTCCCGTCATATCAGGAGAAATTCATACAAACCTTAACAGAGTTGGGGTGTAAACTTTAACCGTATAATGATAAATTAGGTAATTGATAGGTAGGTAGTGTACAACACACGAACATAACAGAAGATAGACTATTAAGTTTGATAACAAAAGAATAAATGTAAGTTATATATAACACCTTTCCAGTTTCATAATTTTAGTACCTGAACTTCAGAAGTGAGAAAATAGTATATCTTTTTTTTTGTAAGAATACTTATTCAATTTCGGTTAAAAAGTATGGAGAGTAAGGTATTTTGAAAGAACATATGGATTGAGACACACAGTAATAAATAGGACAAAATCACATAGGCTTGGTGGTTTTAGGCAGGAGAATTCACAACGACACTACTAGTATGCTAGTAGTTCAACGTATGGTCAATTGTTTGGTAAAATGAAAGAAGAATAATGGCTAAGCACGATAATTATTGGAGTTAAGTAACAATTACATATAATATTCATACTCATGCGCAGATCCTATGGGCATATCGTTTTGTGGCCGTTTGTTTTGGCCTTGGTTTCACCAATTCTAAAACTATAAAAATACGTTTACGATGGAATCTAAAGCACTTATGGGTTTAGAAACAAGCTTAGTTTACAATTTCGTACAAGTACCACCGTAACTTGGGCCTCCCATTAACTATATTCAATGGAATCTGAGACGGACTTTGGGGGCTCTCTTTTTCACCAATTTTGTGCTGTCCCAAAGTGCACGTAATCCCACAAAATAATAAGGAGGAACGTCGTGTCGTTATCCGCCAAGAGAAATATGAGTAAGAAGGCGAAGAGAGTAGACAGATAGGAAATAGAAGAAGGAAGAAAAAAGAGAATAGGTGAAAAACTGGATGACAATTAAAATAATAGAATACTTGAGTTTTTCTATATTAAGAAGAGAAATGATGAAAAGATAACCTTACCTAATGTGAAAAAGCACAGGTGGAAAAGAAAGTTACATTTAGTAAATAAAGGAACTTGATGGGATACGTTAAAACAAAACTATACTCTTTATCAGGTAATTCTGTTACTTATTAAGAATGTTCTTCTTAAATTGTAATGTTTTATGAATTTTTTTTGTTGGTGGTGAGAGATTCCAGTTACACAGTGGTTGTAAAATTTTGTAGAAAAAAAAGAAAAAGGAAAACCGATTCGACATAAAAATAATTGTAAAATACACCTTTATAATTAGTATCATTATTTTACATTATAATTAATCAATAATTTCAATGTGTGCAGGAACGCAACTTATGAATAAAATATTTAAGAGGCAGATTTGCTTCAACTTAAATGCAACAATACATAACACTGAAGAATGTTACTGGAGACATGGAAGAAAGAACAAGAAATGAGAAGATAGAAGATATAGATTATAGATAAATGTGAGTATATTGTAGAAAACGGAAATAAATAGACAAATATGTAAAGAAAAAAAAGGAGAAAGAGATTGAGCTAAGGAGACATATGCCTGACGAAAAATGAAGAAAAAAATAATAACAGATAAATAGGTGTGAAAGTTAGGAACATGAAGGATGCAAAAAAGAAAAGAAGACAAAGAAAGACAAGAACAAACGATAAAATAGAACAGGAAAAAATTGATAGAAGAAAAATGACGAATAACAGAAAAATAAAGAAAAAGAATAAAAATAAATCTAACAAATAATAGTTACAATAATAACAATAAATAGAAGAGAAAAGAAATAATGGAAGAAAAAAGTTTCTATTAATAAAAGTAAAAGAAATTAAACGAAGGAAGAAGAAGGATAAAGAAAATAGAATGTAAGAAGAAGAAGAAGAAGAAGTAAGAAGAGAAGAAGAAGAAGAAGAAGAGAAGAAAAAGAAGAAAAAAGAAGAAGAAAAGAAGAATGAAAAGTGATATGAAAAAGAGTTATGAAGATAAAGAAAAGAGGAAGAGAAGAAGACAGAAGAAGAATAAGAAAGATAGAAGAAGAAGGAGAAGAAGAACGAAGAAGAAGTTAAATTAAATAACAGTCTCAGAAGATAAAGAAATAACAGCTTAAGAAAGAAAATAACAGATCAGAAGAAGAAGCTAAAAAAGAGGAAGAAAATAGTAAGATAATGCGAGAAGAAGAAGAATGTAATAGAGTAGCTTAAGGCTAAAGAGAGAGAAGAGAGAGAGAGAGAGAGAGAGAGAGAGATCACCAGTCGAGCATTCTTTACAGAAGCCATAGACCAATCAGAGAAAAGATTAGAATATTTAAACTGTTTCTAAATCTTTCCCTTCCAGGATAGAGGTAAAGGTCATACTCAAAAAACTTTAGGAAGAATGCAACAGGTAAGTGGGGTCTGGAGACTACTTCAGGTATTAATCAAATATTGTTTTCTAACATAGGAAGTCTACACCTGAGGTCGTCCAGAATGATAGCATGAGGGAACAGAGCAAGAGGATGTGGGAAAGGTTGAACGTTGAATTTGGTCAGACACAAATCACAGTCTTGGCCATTATAGGGAAGGCGGTAGCAAGTTCAGAAGCAAAGGTTTTAAGGACCATAGGATGGATGCCTTCAGGACCATCCGCCTTGTTAATGTTAAGCTTAGATAAACGCAGAAATAACATCTTAATGAGCTAGAGAAAGGCAGAGAGGAGAAATAGCTCCGGAGTTATCCAAAGTAGAAATAAAGACAAATGCTCAAGTAAATAGTTCAACTTTAGCAGAAGTTAAGACACCAGTATTACTTTCAGAGAGAGAGAAACAAGAGGAGGGAGACAATGAGAAACAAAGTTAGGATTTAACATTTAAAATAACAAAATGGCAGGAATATGGAGTATAGGAACCAGAATGATAAATGCATTTTCAAAGAAGAAAAAGTTTTTAACGTTTCCAAGAGTTGATTTTATGCTATTCTGGAACGAAATGTAAAGATAATGAATTTCTAAATTTGAAGACAACCGTAATTGCTAAAGCCAGCGTTAATGCGGCGAATTGCATGAGAACAAGCAGAGTTAAATCAAGGTTTATCAGATTTAGTTCAAGGTAAAAGAGAATGGAATGTATGCCTCCATATATATATATATATATATATATGGAAATATATATCTTTAGAGTACTATATATCATTATATATATAAATCATATATATATATATATCATATATATATATTATATTATTATATATATAAAATATATATAGTATATATATATATATATATATTGATATATATATATATCGGAAAAATAATCTTTAAAATGTTTAAAATTAAACATGTTACTATAAGTGTTTAATATCAAATATAAATTTGCTCAAATTAGAGAGGACTTTAATTAATATTTGTAAATATCTTATATATAAAGAAATTTTAAAATATTGCCTTTTTTTGCAATTCAAGGTTTTAACTTTTAGCAACTGTTATTTGAAGTGTACCATATATTTATTATATAATTATATATATATATATATATATATAATTACTCCATATACCTTTCCCATGGTTTTGTATTTTGTTACTATTTCGTAAAAAACCCCGAACAACTCTACACATATTACACGCAAATATTTATTGCCTTCGTACCATCACAAGGCAACAACGAGTTTGTGGTTGTAAAACAAATCAAAAATGTAACCAATAATAATAATATACCTATTATTATTAGTTAGTAAATCTTCAGCAAGTGAAAAGATGAAATAAATTATAGAGTAATTTGTTTGAATGATATTTGTGCTATCATCTATAATCTACAGAATAAGTACTTATTAGATCATTAACTGAATAAGTGAATAAGGAGGACTATTCCTATATAGCTACACTGATTTTGAATAGTAGCAACAATAAAGAAAAACATGTTTGGAATTATTAGTCTTCAAATTTAACATGGACTCAATTGGATAAAAGTCAAAAAAGATAGCAAACGAAAAATTAAAATTAGCATACAATAGAAATTTGCCTTAATTTTGGTGGAAGATGAAAAATTAATTTAAAATACAATTAAGCATGGCTAAATCAACTATAAATCAAAATATTAAAGAAGATGTATTTTGGCAATAGAACACTGTATTACGTTAAAATGAATTGGAGCACATGGGTCGAAAGACATGCGACAATAAGTGAAAAAGAATATAACAGAAAACCTCACAAGGGCACTGCTAGTGGAGGGTTTGGCATGTAGAAATAAATTTATTATGATAATTAAACTTAAGCTGTGGGAGACATTAGAAAATGAAAGGGTGCTACATGCCAACCCCACAACAAATACTAATGTATTAGTTTAATGTAATGAAAATATGATCCTGAGCAAAAACAAAGCCAATCATAGGAGTAATCGGCCATCTCGCAAGCGTCAGTGGGTTAAACAAAATAAACCAGTAAGAAGAAATTATAGCTTATAAAGGTTAATCCGACAAAATGGGCTCTAATATTATATATTTGGAAGTCCTAACTTGTATTATGCTCTGATATGACATGAAGAGAATTTCAAACGAAAGATATGGAAACTTTTTAACGCACACAATTGAATATCAAATTAATGAGTAGTAAGCGAAAGGAAAGCCTCGGAGTATCGTGTTGATAAACCGTTGGAACGACTACTTAAGGAATCATCTATCAGTTAAACAAGAAGGACAATGATAAAAAAGAATGATTATAGCATACATTTTTGCTAAGAATGGATAAACAAATTATTTGGGATATGACCCTAACCAACTTGTTTTCGGGAAGAAATATATGAATTCCAAACATAATAGATTGTGATACATAATATTTGAGTGAAAAGAGAGATACTGATCTGAAATGATTAAAAGATTTTAGAAACAATAGAACACAATGCTAGAAATACACTATAGTAAAATAAGTTCAGCAAAAAATAAAAAGTGCTTGTGTTAGCACTAGAGAACACATGTCAAAAGATACAAATATAGGTGAAGAAGTTTTATATAAAGAAACATTGATAAGAATGGAGAGGACTAGCTTAAAATACATTGTGTGTAGGATTGGACAATACATCATATAACGCAGTGGAGGTACTGTTAAGAGCTGTATCAATAAAGTTTTTCATCTCACAAAGAATCCAAAAAGTTTTAAATGTAAAATAATATGAACTTGAGAGATAAAAGGGATGAATATGGAAGAAGAAGATATGAACATGATAGATAAATTTAATGGGAGATGGTAATGATACAGAAAGAATAATATGTCAAGCATTGATTAGATTGATGAACTGATAATGAAAATGAAAAGCAAACGGAAGGATGAAGAAGGAATAAGAATAAGTCGAATTGATTGGAAAAATAAAAAAATATGAAGAAATTGATACCAGAAAAATGTGAAAACAGGTGTGTGTGAAATGGAAATTTAAAGAATAATTCGAAAGAAGGTATATTAAATTGTTATGTTATTAGTAAGAGCTGGCAAAGCAACTAGTAAAAATAATACAAATAGTATTTATTATAAATCACGTAATTACATATAACTTAATATATGATATAGATTTGAAAGAATTTTGAAAAAATATATGAAATATATGTAAATCAAAATGAAGAAAAAAATGAAGAAGATTCACTGGATGCAAGTGAGGAGATAATGCTGAAATAGTAGTGAAGACAGGTCCGAATACAGACAGATGAAGGTGAGGAGATACTCCAAGTTATTATAATCATCTCAACATGAAGATTAAATTCAAGGTAAGACAAATGAACAGAGATAGCAATGGGAGAAGACAAGGTCTTTGAACGAAGTAAATGATAAAGGTAGAGAGCAATTAATGTAAGATGGGTAATTAGTGAAAAATTAATGCAGATAACAAGAAAAAATTTAAAGCTAGATTGGTAGCTAAAGGATATGAAGAAAAAGTGGCGGAAAAAACAGATGGCAAAACAACAGTATAACCTGAAGCATGAAAATGATACTACCCGCGCCAGCTCGGAAGAAATGGAAGGAACTGCTTAAAAGTGGAAGTGACAGCCAGCCATACTACAAGGAGATACATACACAGAAAGTCATAATCCTAAAACCTAACTCCACCACGAATTTGAACAATGGTAACTTGGAGACTGAATAAAACGTATATATTAACGATGCTGCATGATGTGGTATTATATTATCTAAGAAGCAGAAAACCATTAATGTAAGTTAAGGTTTAAAACCACATCGTGCAATTGGGAGTCTAAATAGGAACCACACTCATTTATAATCGAAGATTTCAATTAATATAGACGGATTATTCTGTCTAAAATCCACTGTGCATGAATAATTTTATGGGTAGGGAGGTAAAAAATTTTGGAAACACAATATAATAAATAATTAAAAATATCTTGAACATAGGTAGAACGTAGTAGATCATTTTAAAATCTTTTTAGGCAGTTCAAATTATTCAGGAAGAAAAACCATGATAATATGAAGCCACTAATTACTAGGGTCTTATGGGGAGAAGATTAAATAGGAAATAAAACAAAAGAAATGAAAAATTAATAAAAGAGAAGTAAAGAAAACAAATTAATAGGAGTAATTCTTAAATTGGATTGGCTACAGAAGTAAAGACCGTAATTTAGCGGGTATATGAAAAAGTTAGTAATTGATGAGCAAGGGAGAAAAAGAAATGAGTATTAAAGATTTAAATAATTAATAGATTAAATAAAAAAATACCAATAATTAAATATAATACAATAAATTAATGATATAATTGAGAAATTAATAACATATTGTGATTCATCATTTGCTAATAGAGAGAGATAAAACACAACAAACATGAAAAGCATAATTTTTCTTAGTAAAAAAGGAAATGATACGCATTTATAGGAAATCAAATAAATTCAAAAAAGTGAATATTCAGTTATACAAGCGTAGGCAAATAGTTTAATCTTGAAGGCATTGACAACATTTTTTCCAACTGGAAATGTGGTTAAAGCAAAATTACATAATAATACAGATAAGCTATAATTATATCGAGAACAGATAGTAAGTACTTAACAATCAAAGTACTTGACAATCAAGAAACTTAAAGTACAGTATTTTGGTTCAATTATGAGTATAAGATGTCTTTTATTGTGTATAATTTACATGCAAAACCTCTGCAATGATAATTTATTGCAAATTTCAGATGACCTATCTTTGGTGTACTAGCTGGAAATAAAAAATAATAATAAATAAGAACACTTATCACAAACAAAATGAAATTACTGTTTTATAAATCACTTCTTTATAAATGTGTTGAAAAAAGTATATATAAGGCAGATGGGAGTTTACTAAAACATCTCACAGTTTTGAATCAAGTGGTGTTCATTTGTTTTTACAATAAGTATAAAAATTCTAAATATTGTTTTTGTCCATTTAGCGTTCTTGTTGAATGCATGATTCAGTACTTAAAGAATTAGGCACACTCACTGATGAATGGTCTGGGGGCGTGCCTAATAGTCGTATTCTAGCAGATGCTCCAACATGGGGTCCACTACTACTATTATTATTGTTATTATTATTATTACTATTATTATTATTGGAATTGAGATCTTGCACTAAACCAGCTTGCAAATTCACAGTAAAGTTTGTTCCAAAATTGCTCATGGGGTTGTTGTTTACCGTTAGATCGTTGGTGTTATTCGTTGTTGCCGCGTAGTTTCCCATTGCTGTAAAATAAATTAGAAATCATTAGTATTACATTTATTGTCTTTGAAAATAATTAAATAATATAAAAGATTTTTGGATTATATTTATTTTCCTTGAAAATGATCAAATAATATAAAAGATTTTAGGATTACATTTAATTTCTTTGAAAATGATTGACTAATTTGAAGATTTTAGGTTTGAAAATGATTGAATAATTTGAAAATTTTAGGTTTGAAAATGATTGAGTAATTTGAAGATTTTAGGTTTGAAAATGATTGAGTAATTTGAAGATTTTAGGTATGAAAATGATTGAATAATTTGGAGATTTTAGGTTTGAAAATGATTGAGTAATTTGAAGATTTTAGGTATGAAAATGATTGAATAATTTGGAGATTTTAGGTTTGAAAATGATTGAGTAATTTGAAGATTTTAGGTATGAAAATGATTGAATAATTTGGAGATTTTAGGTTTGAAAATGATTGAGTAATTTGAAGATTTTAGGTATGAAAATGATTGAATAATTTGGAGATTTTAGGTTTGAAAATGATTGAGTAATTTGAAGATTTTAGGTATGAAAATGATTGAATAATTTGGAGATTTTAGGTTTGAAAATGATTGAGTAATTTGAAGATTTTAGGTATGAAAATGATTGAATAATTTGGAGATTTTAGGTTTGAAAATGATTGAGTAATTTGAAGATTTTAGGTATGAAAATGATTGAATAATTTGGAGATTTTAGGTTTGAAAATGATTGAGTAATTTGAAGATTTTAGGTATGAAAATGATTGAATAATTTGGAGATTTTAGGTTTGAAAATGATTGAGTAATTTGAAGATTTTAGGTATGAAAATGATTGAATAATTTGGAGATTTTAGGTTTGAAAATGATTGAGTAATTTGAAGATTTTAGGTATGAAAATGATTGAATAATTTGGAGATTTTAGGTTTGAAAATGATTGAGTAATTTGAAGATTTTAGGTATGAAAATGATTGAATAATTTGGAGATTTTAGGTTTGAAAATGATTGAGTAATTTGAAGATTTTAGGTATGAAAATGATTGAATAATTTGGAGATTTTAGGTTTGAAAATGATTGAGTAATTTGAAGATTTTAGGTATGAAAATGATTGAATAATTTGGAGATTTTAGGTTTGAAAATGATTGAGTAATTTGAAGATTTTAGGTATGAAAATGATTGAATAATTTGGAGATTTTAGGTTTGAAAATGATTGAGTAATTTGAAGATTTTAGGTATGAAAATGATTGAATAATTTGGAGATTTTAGGTTTGAAAATGATTGAGTAATTTGAAGATTTTAGGTATGAAAATGATTGAATAATTTGGAGATTTTAGGTTTGAAAATGATTGAGTAATTTGAAGATTTTAGGTATGAAAATGATTGAATAATTTGGAGATTTTAGGTTTGAAAATGATTGAGTAATTTGAAGATTTTAGGTATGAAAATGATTGAATAATTTGGAGATTTTAGGTTTGAAAATGATTGAGTAATTTGAAGATTTTAGGTATGAAAATGATTGAATAATTTGGAGATTTTAGGTTTGAAAATGATTGAGTAATTTGAAGATTTTAGGTATGAAAATGATTGAAT
>JABUQX010057262.1:2500-16564 GCA_015478945.1 Trachelipus rathkii | reverse complement strand
GCTGACCATATATATATAAATGCGAATTTGTTTGGAAAAGACAATTTCAAGGTCAGGATTTATTTAAAGTATATTAAAATGTATATCTGAATTTAAAACAATTTAATTTTAACTACTATTTAATTTTTATAAGGTATTTTTTCCCCTCAATAAATGTTCCAAAGAATTGTTTTTCTTAAATTTTTAACTTTTTTGTACTTCACAATAAATTGAAGATATTTATTTCGTTATAATATTTCTTATTTTTTAATTTAGGTTAAAGCTGAATTTTTTGTTCGAATGCATTCATTTGTAAGAAAATAATAAATGTCGTGAAGTAAAAAAAGTCCTATTATATATTAATATTATATATATATAAAAGATATATATATATAATATTATATTATTTATATATTATATATATATATATATATTATAATATATACATATATGTTGATATATGGCTCTTGTTGTTTATCAGCATCCAGTTAAGCTAAAGCCGATTATTTTAAAATCAACTAAATCGAACACAATAATGAACAGCAACGCCTCATAGTGTTAAGAACCTTGAACTTTTTTTCTTTAATTAGATAGCTAGTATTGAAAATAATGAGGAAAATTATAATATAGAGTTTAGTTTAAGGAAAGTGAAATTAAATTAAAACATAAGTTTGTGAGGTGAAATTATTAATTATTATAAGTTTAGTATAATTATTATTCAATCAAAAAAATTTTTAAGTATTTTTAGCTAAGCTCACTTATTATAATAGTTTTATTACCGACAAAATTGTGAAACTTTTTGTTTTTAGTGATATTTGGTTTAGAACGACAACTATCATCGATCCATATTCTAAAAACTACAATGTACAGGAAAAAGAGGAATTTTTGGAAATTCCTGGCAAATTTTATTGCGGAAAACTGTAAAAAAAAAAAAAAAAAAAAAAAAAAAAAAAAAAAAACATATCTCAAAAACTACAATAGCTACAGCGAAAAAGAATACATTTTGGGAATCCTTTGAATTATGTAGGAAAAGTAAAAAAAAAAAAAAAAAATAAAAACAAAACTTGGCCTATTTTTTTTTGTGGGTGCTGGACATAGTTATATATATATTATATTACTTGTAAAGTATTACACCGCATTTAGGGGGCTCGAGCCGACGGGAACAAGGGGACGTTTTCCAACCCCGTAGGGGCGAGAAAAAACCCCCCCCGCGGGGAAAACCAAAAAACCAAATAACCAAGAGCGGCGGTTCGGGACCCTCCCCGGGGGGAATTAGTCCTACCCGTAGTTCCCCGGAAGCGAGAGACCCCGAATCCTGCCATTTTTGCGGTTTTATACCCTTGGGGTATTCTTAGTTAAAAAAAAAGCAAAATTTATAGAAGTCTATTTATTTTAACGATAAACAATAAAAGGTCTCAAATAGGCTCTCTAATCATATTTACTATAATATTAGCAATAATATTTTAATTTTTATTTTTTTTACATTTCCTATCTAAAATTTTACCAGGATTCCAAAAAATGTATTCTTTTTCTCTGTAGCTATTGTATTTGTTTTAATTTTTAGGTTCTTTCTTGTGTTGATTTTTTTTTTGTGTTTCTCTGTTTTTCGTCTTTCCTAAATTTGGACCAGCATTCCAGCAATGTATTCCTTTTCCTGGCTATTGTGTAGTTTTGAGATATGGAATGATTGAATGGTTTGTCGCTCAAACCATATTATCACCATATATATAATAGATATTAATATATATTATATATAATATAATATGATATTATAATATAATATATTATATTATATATTATTATATATATATTCATATAATATATAATATAATATATTAGATATATATATATATATATATATATCTATATATATATTATATATTATAAATATATAATATTATATATATATTTATTATATATATATATATATAATTATATATATTATATATATATATATATATAATATATATATATATATAATATATATATATAATTTATATATATATTAATAATATTATATATATATAATATATATATATTATTATATATATATATATATTATTATATATATATATTATATATATATATATATAATATATATATTATATATATATATATATATAAAATTAATATATATTTATATATATATAAATAATAATTAGTTTTCTTTGATTAAGCTCTATTTTAGAATTAAAATGTCTTTCCTAATTTTTTTGCTTTTCATTCATACGAAACTTGTAATATTAATTAAAGTAATTGGAAAATACAATAAGGCAAAATTCTTATAAAACAAAAATGTTCGAATCCATGCATTCGATATGTATATGGAAGTGGATGCGGATAACATATGTTATCCTTATATATTTATATATATATAGTATAATATATATATATATATATATATATATTATAAATATATATAGTATTTATATATATAATATATATATAATATATATATAATATATATTATATAATATATATATATATATCATATACTATTATATATAGGCTTGGTTTCAAGTACATTTTTTCAAGAACAACAAGTACAAGTTCTCTAGAATTGTTCAAGTACAATTACAAGTACAAAAGTACATTTTGTTAAGTACAAGTACAAGTAACAAAGACACCCCCCCCTGTGATATCCAAGTTACAGTACAAGTACAGACTTTATGAAAACTTGATAATTAGTATATATATATATTATATATAAATATATATATATATATATATAATATATATATTATATATATATATATTATATATTATATATATATATAGTATATTATGTATATATATCTATATAGTATTATCTCTCACCCACTTTTCTCTAGATGGAAGTAAGGTGCCGTACATGCACTGGAAACAGAAAATAGTAGAGAATAATATGAAGCAAGTAGAAAGAGCCCAGCCTTTACCGCCCCTTATCTACCAATTATGTGAGAACTTCGTCCAGTCAAAAAATGACCCTAGAGCTTCACGGGACTACGATGGACCCTATGAATCTCGTCAATGTGGGGTTCATTCTTTGGCCCAGGTGGGACAACCATACTCCTCAAACCCCCCCCCCCATTCACTCCTGTTATGCACCTTTCTTCTCGCCTCTGCAATCTCACATTTCTCCTAGGCATTCCTTTTCTACATCAACTTTTTCTTCCGTCTCCCAGCCAGTCGAAATCCAGCACACTCACCACTATACACCGTTTAACCACCGACTATCAGCCATCCTTTCCGCATGACTCAAACCATCCAACTACTTTCATTATATTCTCTATTCACCCATTTGCCAAATCAAAGAATATCTCTAACGTATTATTCCTCATTATATCTTTTTTTCACATCCTAACACGCACAAATGTCCATCTGAGCACATGTACTTTGATCTTAATCTCTTATCCAAGCCATTGTCCCACTACTTAACTCTCAACACGGTAACAACTACTTCATGTTGACCCTAACGCACCTCAAGACTGAGTCCTTTCATACACCAAAAGATTTAATGGCACCAGCCACCTTTAAGTCCATTCACATCTTTCCTTACTACACTCGCACATTCGCTCCTTTTCATCAACTATATCTAATATTTAAATTCAGACATTTTTCCAGTATTCAGCTGCTCACCATCTAACTAACTTCACACTGAGGACTGTCCCTCACTCAATCACCAACCATAACGTTACTCTTATCTACGTTTACTTTCAAACCCCTCCTTTTACACACCTACCAAACTCTTTACCATTCCTCTCAAACTCTCTTTCAGATTCGCCACACAAACCAAATTATCAATTAATAGGTAGGGAACCCTCCACTCTCTTCTATTCTCACATTCTTACAACTATCCTTGTCACCCCTACCTCTAAATCTTTCATAACCTCATCCATATAAAGATTGGATCGCCAAGGCATAGGACATCCCCGTCTCACTCCTCTATTATTATTAAACCAATCACTTTGACTATTTATTCTTTACACACGCTTCACTATCGTCCATACATATTTTTGATTCATTCAGAAGCCTTACCACTCAACCCAACCATACACCTTACATAGAGTTCACTATTAAATCTATTATACGCCTGTTGCAATCCATAAATCCTAAATACAATTTATTTCTTCTCCTTCCCTCATTATCCCAATCATTTGTTTCAATGTACAGATTTGATCCACACATCCTTGCCACTTCAAACGCCATCTTGGTTCTCCCCAAAATCAGTCCTTTCATCATTCGACGTTACTCTTTTGACTCAAAAACCAGCATATATTTCCCTACTAATCACTCAATAAATAAATTACCATATAATTCTTCACAGTTACCTTATCCCTTACCCTTATATAAGGGTACAATATTGCTCTCCTCCAATCCCTCGGAAATCTATACCCTACATAAACGCTTGTTTACAACTTCCAAATCCATCAATCACCATCTCGCCTATATATATATATATATATATTTAATATAATATATATATATAATATATATATATATATTATATATCTTATATAGAATGTTTATAATATATATATTATAAGATATATTATTATGTTTATATATTATATTAAATATTTGTTGACGGTGAATCTAAAGAAGTTGGGATTAGTAGAGAGAGATTTGACAGGTGTGTAAAAAGAGGGGTTTGAAAGGAACGTAGATAAGAGATAGGTTATGGTTGTGAGTTGGGAACAGTCCTCGGTGGAATTTATGCGAGATGGTGAGCAGTAGAACGCGATTGAGTTTAAATATTTAGGACTTATGTATGATGGACGAAAAGGGAACGGATGATGCCGAGTAGTAGGAAAGTTGTGAATTGCAGAAGTGGCTGATGGAAATTAAATCCTTGGTTAGTAAAGGGACTAAGTTGAGTCATAGGGTATTACGTGAGGGTGTGTTGTTACCTGTTTAATGTATAGTAGTGAGAGTATGTCTGGAAAGAGGTATCAGAACTAAAGTACAATATGAACGATGGACAATTTACGACGTATTAAGGTGTGAGAAAAATGAATAAAATGAGGAGAATGAACATATTACAGAGTTGTATGGTGTGAAAAAAAAGATAAATGAGAGAATAAATGAAGTACGTTGATATGGTTTGGTCATGCGAAAGGATGGCAATATGTCGGTTGTTAAGCGGTATGTATAGTGTGAGTGTATTGGGAATTATCGACTGCTGGTAGACCGAGAAAGGGGATTGGTCAGCAAAAAATGTCGGAGGAGTTAAATGTGAGTTTGCAGGGGCGAGAAGAAAGCGTGATATATAGGAGAATGCAGGGTTTTTGTGAAGGTGTGATGATTGTGGCACTGGGCCAAGGGCATGAACCACATTGGCGAATACCATGTGAATGTCCGCGTCCCGTGAAGCTCTAGGAGTTGATTTTTGATGCGGCGAGTCTGCACTAATAGATATAAAGGGGAGGTAAGCTGGGCTTTCTTTTCGACTAGTTGTCATATTGTTCTACTACTTTTTTGTTTCCGGTGTATGTACGCACCTTACCCCCAGTCTTGGGAAATAAAGGTGGTTGATGATTTAATAGTATTAGTTACTATTATAAATATATATAATAATATAATTATATATTATATATATGATATATATATATATATATTATATTATATATATTATAACTATATATAATAAATACTTTAGATTCAGTAAATGGAAAATTTATTTAGAATACATATATAAGAAATAATTAATATCAAACGTAAGAAAATGATAAAAATAAAATAAAAAAATATGGCAAGTTAAAAATCCAATGTACTTGCAAATGTACAAAGCACAATCCAAGTATCAAAAGCTCAAGTACAAAGTACAAGTACAAGTACACGGTTTAGAACTGGCAAGTACAAGTACAAGTTACAAGTACTCCAAAAACTACTTTAAGTTCAATACAAGTACAAAAACTTGTACTTGAACCCAACCCTGATATATATATATACTCTTTCATCTTCTACTTACTTTTGACCATTCACTTTCTATTGTATTCGTGTGGGCACCTACGTATTGTAAATAAAAACAATAATTCTTGTTTTGTTTATTACGATTAAATGCATTAGCTCATTTAATAACATCTTTCACTTTTTTTTTAAAAAGACATTAATACATTTACATTTATTTCATCTGTAACGAAATATTAAACTCTTCGTCTGCAACGACAACTTCATTTTTCTTTCCCTGGCAACAAAATCTTACCTTTCATTGTTAAATAATATGGAAAAGTTATTTTACTTCAAATAATACTAATTTCTTATTATTAAATTTCATACTTTTCTTATTCGAATATTTTTAAACCCAACTGAAGGTTATTTGTAAAACTTTTTTTAGTTAGCAGTTGCCTTCTTCTTGTTACTGATGTCTCTTAGACAGGCTGACAATATCATGTCTTTTGTCCGATCCCTGTCCATATCCATATCGCTATTGATTGCATGAATTCGAACATCATTTGACAAAAAATCAAAATAATAAAACTGTATTAGTCAAAATAAATCTGATATTGTAATAAAAGGCTTCACCTTTTAAAATATTTTTTAAAAATTAAAATCTATGTACCTAAGCGTAACTTAAATAGCCTTGCTTATACGTAACAATAACCTTGCTTAACCTACCAAACTTATATTATTATTAATTTATTTCACTTACATCTTCAATAGGCAACAAAACAGCAATTTCCATAAATATATGTATAAAAATAGTTAAATTCTTTCAATATGGAGCATCTTCTATATTGTTCAGATAACATAACTTATTGAAAAATAATGACGTCAGTGCTTCATTGGACAGGTATACATGGCATGAGCCTATATTATATACTATATTATATATATATATATCTATATAATTTATTATATATATATATAATATATATATATATTATATATAATATATATAGTATATATATATTATATATAATAGTATATATAATTATATATATGAATATAATATATATATATATATAATATATATTTATTAATATATTAGAATATATAATACTCAATATATATAATATATAGATATATAAAATATTATATATATATATATATATATATATATAATATATTATTATTATTATATTTATTATATTATATATATATATATTATATAGTTATATATTAGGTTATATATAATATTTGTTGTTGATATATTATTGTTGTAGTTTATTATGAGGTATTTTTGTTTATGTATGATATTTATGATGGTATATATAAGTATGGAGGTTTTGTTTTGATTTTTTTGTATAGTTAGTATTATTTATTATTGATTGTTTAGTAAGTTATAGGTCTTTATTTAATTTTGGAATTACCAATATATGTGATATAGTGTTCGTTATGAAGGTTAGTTTATTTAAGTGAGTTGTATTTTTCGTTAGTTGTGGATATTATTATAAGTATTATTACGTATGATATTGTTACTTATCTCTTACAGAATATCGGCGTATTTTTAGGTTTCGATTTATATCGCGAAGTAATAAAAGAATATATCTTTATTATATTATTTTTTGAGGTTTATTTAATATTATAGTTATATATTAATTTAGGGTATATCTGATAATTTTTTAATATAACTTATAATATTGATATATTAATGGTATTATTTTTAAAGGTATATATATTATGATGTATATATATGGGGGTATAGTTGGTATATAGTATTATTATAGTTTGGTAGTTATATTATGTGAGGTAGTAGGTATGTTTATTTATAATAGGTAATATAGAGTAGTGTATATTATATATTGATTATTGGTGTAATTATCATATATACGTATGTCATTATGGTGTATGATTAGTATATAGTTTAGTTTATTATAAAAATTTTTTTTTTTACAAATTAGAGTGTATAGTTTAATTACTATTATTTTATATACTTAATCAAATCTGGCGTATAAATCAATTATTATTGTACGGTAATGAGGTCATACTTTTAGATAGTATATATCATAGACATTGAGTGTATATGTATCTAGTCTATGCTTGCACGGGTTAGTAGTGATAATAATATTGTGGTAGTATATATATATTAGGTATAATTGTATAGTCTATTTTTTATTATATAGTTATATATTAAATAAATTATTTATTATGTATATTATATTATATTTATATAGTATGAGTCTGAATGACAAAACTCATAATTTATTAAGGTAAGGTATAGGCGTGATATATAGTTATATAATATATATAATTATATATATAATATATATATATTATTTATATTGTGTGTCCCATAGTAAAAATATTATATATATATATATCATATTATTTATATATATATAATTATTATATATATATATATATATTATATATATATATATATATAATATATATATATAGTATATATATTATATATATATATAATATATATATATATATATATATATATTATAATAGATATATAATATATATTATATTATATATAGTTTATAAATATTATATATATTAATATATATAATATACATATATATATAATATAATATATATTATATATTAATTATATAATAATATTATATAGTATATATATATTTATATATATATATATTATATTATATATATAGATAATATTATAGATTATTATATATATATTATATAGAGAGTCTTTAGAGATGTTGTTAAAACAGCTCAAACTCTTTAAAATTACAAAAGAAAACAATTTAAAACCACTTAAGACTAAATAGTTGGAAATCTAATTTAAATAAGTTAAAAATTTGTTTACGTTTCGAGAACTAGTACAACGTTTCTCCTCACGAATAAATGAAATAAAATCTAATTTTGACAATTTGTATATGAGAGTATTTTAAAAAATGTGAATATAAAAATGAAAGTCAAATTAGAGATGGCACATAAGATTATTTTCATCTAATATATTAATTATAAATTTAATTTTTTCCAGATATTGCAATTTCTTAGTATAGTGGCCAGAAGTGAAAGAATCCTTCCGAAATAATTGAAATTGATTGATGAAAACAAAAAGATTCTAATAATGATTTAGATTTTTTATCCTTTGAATGTCAAACAAAAAAGGTGCACCTTCCAATTATAGTATTTTGCTCATTCTTTTGATTAGATGGTTATAGAAGTGGTCGACATCTGGTCATTCCTCTTGCTAGAACCTACCCCCTTATGTGATTCTAATATCTCTATTTTTTCTATTTATTTCATCAATATTATATTCATTACAAAATCGTTTCACTAATTAATTTTGTAAATACTCTTCTGTTATAAGCCTATCAATGTGTGGAGGTTTTTTTTTGATTCAATTATTTATTTTTCAAATGTTGTGATAAGGTATCGGAAAACGAATTCAGGAGTGATTCGAAAATAGGTTGTTTAAACATACAATTCTTGAATTTCTTATGTATTTGTTTGATGTTTCGGAGATTGGTGTAGCAGGCGTGTGAGTGTGTTTTGTATGTATAAAGGAATGTTTTGGTTAATGTGGTTCGAGTTCTTTGTGTGTCTTGTTCGTCCGTTGAAATCTCAAGTAATTTAGCTAGAATAAGCGCTGTTGTGTATCTTATGAATTAAAAATTCTGGATAGGGCTAAGTTTCTAAATGTACGAAAGATAAAATCAACTTCTTTGCTTCAATAATTGCGAGGATCACAATATGTTGAAAAGAATCTCAATAAACATCAGTTATAAAAAGTGATGTTAAACATTATTTTAATGTTGAGAGGGATGAGAAGAAAATTAATGGTAGAGCAATTGATTGGTATGTGTTGGCTGGATACACTTTAAAGATTAAGAAGTTCTGTTGTATTTAATTCAGAATGTCCAAAAAGGAATCATCCGATCAACTTGTTTTTCGTAAGATATTGATAGAAGGTTAAAATTTTTAGAAAATGGAAATCATTAATGGATAAAGGTATAGGGACAACAGTAATGACATCGTCAACATATCTCTTCCATGAAACAACTTGAGAAAAGAGAGGGCCTGTGGAAGGAGTCTGGATTCAAAAAATTCCATATAAATATTTGCCATGATCGGACTTAGCTACTTGCCATACTTGCACAATATTGGCACATAAATTATTGTTAATATTGTAAAGGTAACAAACATTTTGAGAACATTACATAATACGTGACAATTAATAAAATTGCGGAAGGTGTATAGGAATCATGCTACAGTAACAAAAATTCTGAAGAAAAATTCCTAAAAGATGGGGAATTGCGAACATTTGATAAACAAAACTAGTAAACATCAAACTACTGTTAAGCAATGATTAAAGGGAATAAACTCTTAACCATTTTATCATTAAAGTTCCATGGATTTTTTCATATGAGTGGTATGAAATGATAGGGCCTTATTCAAGGGACAGAAAAGAGGCTAGCCTATTCTAACTTAGCGAAACAACACATACATTCTGGCACTGATATAATGGGTCTAAAGTGGACACATCCGTTGTCAGTTTAGCAACATACCACTACATATGGTACACTGATGGATATGACTGATATTTTTTTTTTAATAGACTGTCAATTTGAAATCAGGGTTTTTACCCACATTACCTATTTAAATTGAATATAATTGCAGAGTTAGAAGGTCTGATTAAGTTTTTCGTCAAAGTAGTTCCATCACTCCAACAAAATGGTTAATTTTCATATATTTATAAATCCTCATAATTTAGTTAAATGACTAACTCCGAGCTTCCTTTATCTGCTTTACGATATATAAATTATTTTGTTCTTTTTTAATGAGGAGATAGCATTTGTAAATCTTCTTGGTAAGAGAGAGAACACAGACATTGGCAAGATTTTTTAAACACATAAGGAGGATAATAAATTCTCTGTGACAGAACAAAAGAAATATATTTTAAGTTGATAAGAGGGAAGTGTATACTGAAGAACCTCTCTATGATTCGTCCAAACAAGCGTTTGGGTTTACTGTTGTCTTCAGTAATAGAACAGCGATTTCTTGAATAATCATGAAGTAGTTGCGGTCAATAATTGAGTGCTTTGAGTGAGTGTGTTTGGTGTCACTGTGTATCAAAAATAATCGAACACTTAATTTTGCTGTTGGTTATAAATGTCGTGTGTGAGTGTAATAAAGGATATTTAAACGTTCTTCAATCTTTGATATAGAGGTTTTTCATCTTAGATGTTAGAGGGTTAGACATCAATTTTTGTGTGAGTTTTACCGAAGTATACGGTAGTTTTGACTCTGTTGGAGTAGTGCGATGGCAGAGATTGGATAGGTTAAATATGATTGGAGTCTATATTTCGTGTGTTTCGTTGTTTTTTTGGTTTATGCTTCTTCTGTGTCGATAACCTTGAGTGTGGAAATATTTTAATGTTTGTTGATATTAGTGGATGTGTTTGTGATTAGACATCTTCATTTGTAGTGTATGAGACTGTTAACATTGATATGCTCGGTGTTTTAAGAGTGATTTATTAAAGACGTTGCGGATATTAATTTCTCTCTCTGTCGTTGAGGGACAAGAGGTGCATTTGGTGATAAGAGTATGAGAGGCCTGATAATATTTGCTTCGACTTGGTTTTCTTGCTATTTTGTACTTTTCTTTGTCCTTTTTTCAGTTGATCTGATTAGATTTGATGATAGTTGTTAGTATGGATTATCTATAACATAATAGAAGTATTGATTTTTAATAGAATATTTATAAGGTTAGTTTTGTGATTAATGGACAAGGGGTCATTCTTTTGTTTGTTTTGATTGATAGTGAGTATATATAAAGAAATTCTTGTAGGAGAGTGTGTTTAATTTAGTTTAAGCAGTATTGTAGTAACTCTTAATGATGATATATATCTTATATATATTTATTAGATCTGCACTGTGAGAGAGATATTCTTTTATGTTGATAGTGGAATAGATCGTAGAAAATATTGTTTAATATATATTTGTATTAAGTTATACTTTTCGTGGTGTATTAGTTGTCTCCTAGTGTGGCTCTGTGTGTATGGTGTGAGGATTTAAAAAAATTTGTATTAGAATGTGTGATTAAGGAAATAGGTAATAGAAAATTTCTAGAGCTTGGTTTAGTTTTTATAGCTAAACATAAAAGAGTATATGCTCCACTCGAGAGAGTAATGTATAATTGAGTGGAGAGATATTATGTTCTTTTTCTAGAGTGGAAATGTAAAATTCTTAGTTATTATATGAAGAATCCTTCTTGAATGATTATGAAATTATGATATGGATGTGAGTATGATGATTTAACAAAAAGTAATTACATAATGGTTTGATGATGTATTTATTGTGTGGGTTTGTAGTGTAAACACAAAAAAGTTGCAGCATTAAAATAATATTAGTATTTTATGTTTGCATCTGCTAAATTTTCTTTCATTTCTTTACATTTTTCATATGTTTTTGTTGAAATGAGGATGTTAGAATTATTTATGTTCTCACAAATAATTTTATTTCCATTTAATGTGTTTGATTTTAGAGCGATGATAGTAGCTGAGTTGGCTAAACGTAAAATCAAGTCTTTGTTTATTGTTTTTAATATGATTTGGGGTGATGTTTCTTGTCTATATTATGATGTGTTTAGAGGTGTCGGGCTGTAGTAATGTTTTCGTTTAGGATGGGCTATTACGTTTAAATATCGAGGTTTATTAAGTAGTATATTTTTCCGTTATTTGTGTTGAGTTTATTAGTTGATGTTGATAGTAAATCTGAGTATATTGTGTAGTTAGTGTGATTCGTTAGTAATATATAGTGATTAAATATTAGAGAAATGTAGTATTTGTATAGTTTGTAGTTAGAGGTTGAGTTTATTTGGTAAGTGGATATTTATATAGTATGGAAGTGTTAAAGGGAGTTGTAGAAAAGATATGTTGGGGTTTTTAGGATATAGTGAAATAAGTTTTGTATCTTGTGGTATTAAATAATTGTTTGGTGGATTATTTTGATCTTGGTTTTGATGTGTGTTATCATTGGATAAGTGTGATGTGGTTGAGGATGTTTAAATGGTTTAGTGTTTTTGTGAGTCGTTTGTATTTTGTGTATGTTAGTAGTGAGTTGTATCTCACTCGTGATCTTATCACGCAAGAGCTTAGAAGGTCGATGTGGTAACAGTGACGCGAGAACAGAAAAGCAATGGTTATTGTTATAGTGTGGATGCACGTCGAAGTAGTATGTTGTAGAAGTTGCCTTTATATTCTCTTCCTGTGTGTTGTTGTTTGAGTGTATGGTCTTACATATGTAAAGAAGACGTCGAGTATTGTTGATCTAGAGTTCGAGAAGAGTCCACACTTAGAGACTTTCGGATTGGAATAGCGTAGTGTCGAGTCGTTCGAAGAAGTATCATGTGAGTTTATTGTTACAAATGATATTGTTCACTAGAATAGTTGTCCCATGGTTTGGTGGAGTGCCCATAGTTTAGATGTTGTTTTAGTATTCCCATAATCTGACGTGTTTTGGAATAATCTTATAGTATTGTTTGATAGTCACTGTTCTTACTAACCATAGTTATTGTCACTTGTTGTCTTCTCTGTCCTGGCTGCGGCATTTTCGAACATGTGTGTCCATGAGAAGATGTTGCCGTTTTGTTAATTACGCGTACTCTCTCTCTCCTCATAGTTTCCATATTTGTGTGTACTCGTTTTCTCTGGTGCGGTTCTGTGTTATTTCCTTCTCGTAGGACGACTTAGTAGCGCTGTATGTTTTTATCATTGTCCTCCTCTTTGAAATTATCGGATCGTGTGTTTAAATCTGTTGTTGCTCAAATCTTTGTTTGAGTTAGTGTTATGGTATATAGCCTATGATTCTCATATTAAGAGTTTCTTTCATTTGAGTTTCATTCGTTTAGTTTGTGACCTGATTGTATTCGTTACATACGAGCTAGAGTACTCGTAGCTGAAGTATAAAGTTACTAGTTTGTTCATGCAAATAAATCCTAACATTTTCTCTACCAATAATATTTATACAGTTTATTAAATTTATTAAAATTACAGTTTAAATTTTTAAAATCTATGATAAATATTATTTCAATTTATTTTAAGAAGAGGTAAGCATTATAATTAAAAAATGTTCCCTTTTTTTCAAAGTAAAGTGTATTAATAAAAGTATATAATATATATATAATATATATATATATATATATATATCATATATATATATATTATTATTATATAATATATA